>JAUCNO010002179.1:0-13584 GCA_032353835.1 Enteromius viviparus
TACAAATATATTATATAAAGAAAAACTTTTATTTTGATGTGATTAATCATGATTAATCCGTTGACAGCACTAATATACAGTATATATATATATATATATATATAAATATATTGTGTTGTGTGTTTTTTACTTACAATGCATGCAAACGTTTTACTGAACGGCGTGTCTGAACTTAATAATTAGCATAATACACATTCAAACTAGAAATATTCTGTATCTCTCTACATTACAACAATAAGAATAAATAAGACTAAGAATATATTTATGTGTGTACGCAGCAGTTTTGAGTCATTTTCTGTACCCAGGTTGGCAATTATAAATGAATGACAGCCCACTGAGGTAACTGTCTAAGCTATGAAAGCTACTTGTGTGGATTATCTGTAGCTCCATGTCTAGTTTTTAGGATTGTACATCTCGGTCCACCTCCTGCTGTTAAATGTCGGCACACATTGTCCTCATACACAGACATGTCAAGTCTCGCACGTGAAAGGGGCACAGCACTTGTCAGAGGTAATCTTCTACCGATTCAGAGACAAGAAACATTTTCCACGAAGTCCATCTCTCTCATGTGCTGTGTGTTCCTGAGTTAATGCTGCATTCTGCCAGTGGGGATGAGGGATTCCCAGTCAAGTGCTGACGCTAAGCACTAAAATCCTGAGGATTTGGCCTGTGATTTATGCCTTTCATGCCAATCCTGGTCGTGGAGTTACAGAGTTTTCATCTCCTCCAGGTGATAGAAGCCAGCAGAGAGTAATTAAGACTCAGGGCGGCTTCTGCTGCCACATTCCCGCTCAGATGAGATCCACTGGACTCCGACTCACATCTGCTAATGAGTGAGACTAATGGAGCTCTTTCATCTAGACCATTTTATAAGGGATGGGAGCAGAAATAGAAAGAGGTGGCATATGAAAAGAAATCTATGTCAGCCCTAGAATGATACTCTTAACAGAACTTTGCTATTTTGTCTCTTGCTAAAAACATTAGAAAGGTACTATGATGCTGTTCATTTGTATGTTTTTCCTTTCTAGAGAACATATCTACTTCACATACACATGTGTAGACGAGAGTGAGGTAACATGACACTTTTCACTCAAGCAGTCTTCTAGAAAAAGATAAATGAGTTAAAAGTTTATACATATTCTTTTGAATATATTTCAGGATGTATTCTATCAACTGAAAGAAGCAGCATCTATAAGATTTAGCAGCAATATTGTGTAAAAGAGGATTGTGTAAAATATTAAAATATGAATAATAAATATGTAAAATAGTATTATTTAAATATATTTTTTACTTATTTCACCAAATAAACGGATACATTTACGATACGATTTATTCATTAATTAGTTTAATTAAATTCATTATTTAACTAATTAAATTCATTATTTAATAACTATACAATATTTTTTTTAAACTAGTACATTTAGTTTTTATTTTATTGAATTCATTATTTATTTCATTATTTCACAGGACTAAATTACATTAAATATATTTCACAGCAAGACTAATAAATTAAAATAGAAAACTGATTTAAGTTGGAATATTTTACAATATTACAGCTGTTACTGTTAGTAAGAACAAAATAATGTCTAATCCCAATTTTTTTCATGAACCTTGTAACATATTTACACATTTGTGCTGAAAATCTTTATATATATATATTTAGAGAGAAAGAGAGAGAGAGAGAGAGAGAGAGAGAGAGAGAGAGTGCAAATTAGTAGTAATTGCAGAGCTCACTCATTCCCAGCTTTAAATTGGATAAGCATGTAATTCAATATAAAAGAAATTTGAGATTTAAAATAAAGAACATTTTAAAGAAGATTAGAGGAAGGAAGATATGTTCTCCAAGGATTTAAAGATACACCTCATTAAAGCGCAATTCTTTCACACAAAGAAATAAATAGTGCTTGTAGATAAACGGTTTTAATAAAAGCTACATGGCTTAAGGGAGCCAACATACTGAGATCATATGACCAGACCAATACCACTCACTCTAATCTCTGTACATTCACCTGATGAAATCAATGCATCATGGCTGACTGCAAACAGAGCTTTTCTATTATGAAAATACACATTCAGGTTACATCAATATAAACCCAAGACATCTACATGAGTGCACCTATATAACATATACTGTATAGAGATCTCAGCAACTTTCTCCGTGTCTGCTGGAGCACCAGACTAATGCTGTCAGAAAACCACAAGGAAAAACAATCTCCACCAGAATAGAAAGAAAAAAATATACAGCCCAAGTGAGATTCTCATTTTTGAATGGCATCGATTACCTGCACAAAAACAAAGCTACAGAGGCTGCTGCATATAATGGTATCCATATTGGAAAATACCAGCATCTGTGGAAGGACCAACTCTATTTCCAAACTAATGCTGGAGATGATTACTGTGGGGATGCTGTTGAGGTTCAACACAGACTTACTGGGTCGTACTGAATAAAATGATTGCAAACCAACAGATTGAATTTTCTGCTCCTTCATAGACTGGCTATGGTTTCAACTTTTTTTTTCCAATTTTGATTCTCCACTGAATGAATTGTGAAGCCTGTAGATGAGGTTCAGTGTGGTTTTGGCAAAGCACCTCTCCATTTTAATTGGATTCTGTAATGACATATATTGGGTGTAAAATGACTTTGGAATATTTTCTTCCAACTACAGGAAGTTCAGAGGAGCGAGGGTCAGCTCGGTGGCATGAAAAAGAGTTGTTTCACAGGAAGAGTAGATTGCGTGGGTAAGTCATGCACGCTCAATGTTGTTCAGCCCCCACACACTCAAACACATCATTACACTGGCCTATCTGGCGACCCCTAGCATCGGGGGATGGGTGGTTGGGCGGGAGAGCGATTCTGGAACTGATCCACTGTTTATCACTTGGGAAACAGGACAAATGTAGGCTAAAACAGAATGCAACCCAATCCTGGATTGGGGTTTCGCTTAAGAAGTGCCTCCAAAAATGGCTGTATTCTATAAAAACGATCAAAGCTAATGCATCACGTTCAAAGCTCATCGTGGTTAAAAGCGGATTTGTATGATATGGGATTACTGTAGCATTTTAGGCGCATTGCAGGTAGTAAATTAATCCCTGGCTATAGTGGATTTTCAGTTTTTTAGGAGAACCATGCTGTTGCATACACAATTATGTAATATCCTGCAGCAGCTAGAGCTGGAACCGATGCAGAAACCTCTTGATTTATTGATTCAGGTAAGAAAGGATTGGACATGAACACAGCATGAGCTCTCTGACAGCTGGGCTTGTTGCATATTATACACTTGTCTAAATCATGAAAACGTTAGACAAGCACGAGTCTTGCATAGACAGATATTTTCTGGGAAATAAAGTCACTGCTACTTATTCTGGACAAGAGTCATAGACATAAAAAAAAAAATACATTTAAATCTAACCAAGGTCTTTTTTGTATAATAATATTAATTATCATCCTCATCTTCATTGTATTATTATTATTAAAAATGACAGTTTAATAACATGTTTAAATGTTAAATTGAGTTATTTTAAAGGTAATAATTAACTGCATAATTATTATTTTTAAATGTATTATTTACTGAATAAATTATACAAAATCTCGACACTACAGCTATTTAAAAATCAGGAATATGAGAGTGCACAATTTTTTTGAAAAATTATGATTGTCCAACTTAAGTTCTTAGCAAAGTGTATTACTAATCAAAAATTAGGTTATGATACATTAACAGTAGTAAATTAACAAAATATCTTCATTGAACATGATTTTTACTTAATATCCTAATGATTTTGGCATAAAAGATAAATCTATAATTTTGAACCATATTGTTGGCTATTGCTACAAATATACCTGTGCAACTTATTTTTGTGGTCCAGGGTCACAAATAATAACAACAACCACCAATACATTTTGCTATTAATGATAATGTTTTACATTATTTAGTCATACAAATATAAATGTGGACTAAATTTACACACCTGTCCAAAAATTTAATTAAATGTAAAAAGGCCACAAGGTTACATTTAAATATTCACATTCATATAGAATCATTGCAAACATTACCAAACTTAAAACTCATTATCACCGGTATGCTGGTGTGCTGCATAATAGTCATCATGTAATATAAAGAAAGCATGTTTGACTACAAAATTGCATGCACATCACAACAATAAAAGGTCATGATCAATACTTCAGAAAACACAGCAAACCTGCTGACAATCAAAGCATGATGGCAATTTGCTTCCTCAGCATGCATTTATGAAGAGATAAAGCGGATATAGTCCAAGGTCATTTTTGATTGTGCTATTAGTGTAAACATTTGATTCTGGTATTAGTCTGACACTCCAGCATCGCAGAACAAAAATAGATTTACATGCATTCATTTTTCATAGCCTTTGAACTTCAAGAGGAAAGTGAAAATGTGAGAAAAGAGTGGGAGGGAGAGAGACAAGAGATGATCAACTGGAACAAGAAAGAGGTCTTAATCATTTTCTGCCACCGTGTGAGGTCGAAAAGTACCTAGACAGACAGAAGAGCAGCATATCAGGCTTCTACAAAAGAAGTGGACCAGGAGACAAATGCATTTATTTACTCTCTCTACAATGGTACAAAAATATAATAGGCATATGGGTCAATTGTCAAAGAGAATTATGATCCCTGAACTTCCTGAACATCTTAGGTTGAGGAATGAGAGCAATTAAGGTCCTTTGTGTTTCAGAGTTTTTTAAAGGGGCAGGTTAAGCTAAAAATCTGCTATCATTTAAACACTATTACGTAATTCCAAATCTGTGTCAAGTAATTTTTGATGCTTTTAATTTCTGATTCACAAGTCCCTGAATTAATTTAGTTCAGTTAAGTGGATTTGTGTAGACTTAAGAAAATAAAATTGTGACTATTTGAACTATTCAATGACAGAATCTGCTCAGCAGAGTAATTGGTCAATATGAACTGATGTTGTATGGAAAACAGTGAGCGCAACAGAATTTTCATTGAGGTTGAATTATTCCTTTAATAACCTCAACTGTTCGAAACTGTTATCGCTCCTGATATCATTCCTTATATGTTTAATGCTGTTTATTCCTTGCAGAATAAACCTCTATGTATCACATTTGTGTTTACTGCCTCTATAACAGCTGGGATTATTGAACTACGTGTATGTGCGTGATCTTTTCAGTTATGTATTAACACTGCTATCACAGTAATGACCATATTCATTGCAAACTATTTCAATTACGAGCCCATCAAGACATTTTCTCTCTCTCTTTCTCTGTCTCTCTCTCTCTCTCTCTGAAATGTTCCGCGATCCTCGAAGCATCATTAATGAAGTGTCACTTTTTCTTAGATTATCTGATAATTAGGGTTGCTCTCTGACGGCAGTGATTATAACAATCTTTCTGCAGACTAGGTCAAGGTGTTTCAGCATGGATGGCTATCTTAACATCATTACGTGTGTGTACATGTGTGTGTGTGTGTGTGTGTGTGTGTGCGTGTGTGTTAATAATAAACATATTAAAGCAAATAATATTTTCACAATATTCCTCAAATAAATCCAGCCATAGTGAACATAACAGAGTTCTTTTCTTTCAAATTTACTTAAAATATCTCAACAATTTTAAACGATTACGTATAACAACATCAAAAAACAATTTATAATGTGATCAAAAATGTGTAAAACCTTCAGGTTAACTGCTATCTGTAAGCATTTATAAGAACATGTGCATAAACCGGTTGTCTGGTGGGGGTTGGGTTGAGGAGCTCATTGTTTTGTGATGCAGTATATCATTCTACACCTTATTAAGTTAAGATGCATCAGCGTCCCACAGAGACCGGGAACAGCTCCAACTATGTCTAATCAATGTCACACCATCCCCAAGACTTAAAGCATGCAGTCAATATGCTTTCATAATGACCAGCCGAGTCATGGCTGCATCTATAACTGTGGTGTTAATATCACCCACTGTGCCACTTATATAGATTCCCCCCAAATCCAATTAATACAGAACTTCTAAATAGGGTGAAAAGTGCAAATTTTGAAAACATGCAGTCTATAGATTATTTGTGCATTAACAACAGAAGATTTGTTTCTAAGGACTCTCAATAGCAACGCTTGGAAAACTGCTTGGAAAACATTACAAGGGCTGGTAAATTAAAAATCTCCCAAACGATCAATACTGTGGGTAAGTGAAGGATTATTCGCATTAGCTAGAACATTGCACAACTTCTCCATTAAAGCTTAAACATTCATCATTAAAGTCACTTTTATGAGTTTGTACTAGAGATGCACTGATATAAAAATTCTTGCCAACACTGGTAAACTAATAATTATATTAATTTAGGTAGATTTTATAAATGTTGATTGAATAAATTAAAGATAAAACACTGAAATGCTTCAAGTGAATCATAACATTATGATGCACAGTGTGAAAAATGGAAACTTAAATTTTCTAAAAAAAAAAAATGTGTTATTAAATTATTACTGTTTTTGTAGCTTAACTTTAGTGATAATTAGTTATTAGTTAGTTAATTAAAAAGGCAAATAATCAAGAACAATTAAATATCCAATACTGCTGAACACTAAATAAATAAATTGGAAAAAACACAGTACAACCCAAAAACTATGAATGCAGTAAAATACAAGTACAATAAGAAAAATCTGGGAAATTCTATTGAATGCTAATGCAAAATAAGCTGCCACCGCATTACACCTTACACCAACTGGCAGAAAAAATGAGACACAGCCAGACTACACAACTCAAATTATTTTCAGCACATTAAACACTGCTTGTCTTACTAGTGCCAACCCACTGCACCAAATCAGGTGCGTGATTGTAATGCTCCCAGCTGACAGAGAGTACAGTGAACCTCTCAAAGCAGTCAGGCACAGACTCAAAAAGAACAACTGTGCCTCTCCGGCAGCATTCAGATCAGAGGAATACTCAAAAATATGCCAATTTAATGTGAGCTGTGATCTAGTTTAACAGCTTCGAGAAAGAAAGTCAAAAGAAAGGAAGTTTCAAATATCACGGAGCAATCAGATCTAAGGTGATTCTACCCACAGGAAAGTTTTCTCAGTTGTTTTTACACAGCATTGAGATAAATGGAGAAAAAAGTGTTTTGGTTGTGGATTGCATGGCATCCATTAAAGCTTCTATACAATTTGCAACTGCAATTTACACTACTGAAAGAAAACAAATGTACTTATATAAAGAAAGGCTACAATAAATTGATAAAAAGTGACAGTAAATACTATTATTCAGAAGTCTGCCAACAATAAGATTTTTTTTAGTTTTAGTCAGAAAAGTTGCATTAAATTGCCCAAAACTGACTAATTTTACAAATTATTTCCTTTTCAATAAAATGTTGTCATTTGAAGTTTCTATCTATCAAAAAATAGTACATATAGTGGTATCCTTTGGTTGTTCTCCTGCGATTTATATTAAAAGACTGTTATTTCTCTTCACCCGACAACCATAACAACAATACTGCTTTTTTGCTGCATTTTTGATAAAGAAATTCAACCTTGGTGACCATAAGAAACTCCTTTCTGAAAAAGAAACTTTTCAATAGTAATGTATATTCCCATAATATTCTAATATGTGACCCAGAACCATAAAACCCGTCATAAGTTGCATGCAGGATATATTTGAAATTATAGCCAACAATACATTGTATGGGTCAAAATTATAGATTTTTCTTCTATGTCAAAAATCATTAAAATGTTAGATGTTCCATTAAGATATTTTGTACATTTCCTACCATAAATATATATATATATAAAAAAATGTATTAGCCATATGCATTATAATCTTCATCTGGATAGCTTTTAAAGGTTTTTTTTTTTTTTGCAGCCTCAGATTTAAGATTTTCACTCAAATATTGTCCTATCATAACAAACCATACATCAATGGAAACCTTTTGCATTCCGTGTATTGCATTGGTGTATAAATCTCAATTTCAAAATGTTGGGTTTTGTGGTCCAGGGTCATTATCTGAATCTACAAATATGATATACTAAGTTTGCATATTGTCTTAATGTACTCTATTAAAGCTGGCTGTAGGTTGCAGCAGTAGCATCAGAGATGTGTTTGGAGATTAATCTCTGAGGGTTCATCCAGCAGTTCAGGTACGAGTGAATAATTGGGCTTCAAAGTGCCTAAAGCATAATTATGAGTTCCTACCGCATTCCTGAAGGGGTACTCGATCAAACTCCTGAACAAAACAGCCCGGAGGAGTAAATCGATAGACAGGCAACGTCTTCATGACACATCATGCAGATTTTGAGCCATTAGACCTCTTAACACACATGGGGAAGAGTGGTAACTATCCCTGTGGGGAGGTGTAGGTATGTTCATTGCACAGGGTCAAGAATAGCTGCTCCCTGACTGGGCAAGGCCTGCTGGGTAATTACAAGGAAAAGGTCAAACAATGAGCTAATAGGCATCACAGGGTGCTAATGGAGCAGTGGACAGCCAAGAATACACACGTGTTGTACATAATATGAACAAGAACACCTCCAGTAAACATGTGAACCCACACATTCTGCAAAATAAATTAATTCTACATGATTCTGAATAATTCCCATTAATAAATGTAAGAAACGCACAAACACCAGATCCCCTCAGGCTGTGTGCAAACCACACAGTGGGCTGTCAATAAACCTGCCTAGAAACACACACACACAGAGCTCCTGAGTGTCAATAACTTTGCATAGTTTATGGAGCTCTGCTTGTGCTGCTTTGCTGCATGTACATTTTTTAGGATCTGACCGACCCTGAGTGTACGAGCTGAAACAAACGTCAGGCTTGATTAGAAATCATAAAAGCTAAATCAGCGACCGTAATGTGTGCAAACACCCATATCTTTATCAAGTAGTTTCTGAATTACAGAGAATTCCAATGACTGCTGCCGGGTGAATTGACCTGGGGCTTTCAAATTAATTGTTGCGAAATACACGAATACATTTACGCTATCACACACACTGGCCTGATTTCTGGTGTGAAGAGTAATCAGCGCATTATGTGGATAACAAAGAGATTAATTAAGAAAGAACCCCTCAGACTTCCCATAATGTGTATGTGTGTGTCTGGCATAAAAACTGTTAGTATGCTAATCATTCTTAGTCAAATTTGTCCTTCTGAACTGTTTGTCTTTTTAATGACAAAAGAAAATTGAACAAAGACAAAACAGCCCTCGGGATCTCGAAATCACTGACAGAGTAATGGAAAAAAACTTCTAGATGACACACATGGACATGCTGTGGAACTCTGAAAGTTTACATATTAATTAAACATATTACCTATTATTAATAGGTTTAATTTAAATAAAGCTGAATTAAAAATGAAAGGTTTGTGGAGAAATGAGAAACAAAAGATTATTTCAGAATAAAAACAAAAGAAGTCAGCACAATGCCTTAAAAAACAAACTTGCATCTCTCTGTTAACCTCGCTTTTGTTAACCGCTTGTTTTTGCTTCACTTTAGGATAATAAAGGATAATAAAACTATGATTTCTGTACAGCTGATTTACAGCTGGATTTGGATTTGTTACATAAATGATACATTTTACAACATTACTTTTCTGTTTATTAATGTTCAGCTGCTTTGAAAGAGTATTGCATAAAGCACTATATCAATATATTTGACTTGACATTGGCCTACAGCAACAGCAAAGAGCTGTTATTGTACAAATATGAACAATATTCAGGATTTGAGATTTTTCGGCTGAAAACAGCTTCCCCTATTGTTTTAATTTGCTGTTCCTATACTACTGCTTTAAGTCAGCGTAACAAACGTCAAATGAAACAAAATAAAACCAAACCAAGCAAATAAGTTAACAAAATGAATGATTTCATAAATATACACTGTATCATTTCATTTAGCGTTATTACCGTTTTTTCTTGGTTTGGTTGTATGTCACATGCCTTTTGTCACCCTGACAATAGCAAGAAGAGGACAAAAGAGCAGCACAGCTCAATATGTCTGAACATGTCCAGGTAAAACATGTTTTTCAAGCTACACATAAAGACTGAGAGAGAAAAAGAGCGGCCAAAGAACAGTACATTGTAAAAGGTTGTATAAGGTATAAAAAACATCTCTGATAAACAAGTGTATAATGCATTAGTGACCAGAGAGAACGGAGTAAGAGGAATCTACTCACTGAGATCATGGTCACCTCAAACCTAAAAAAAAACTTCAGCCTGGGAAAGTATTCAAACCCAAACTACAAAACACACACACATACAAAAAGACCACTACAGCAAAACCACAACAGCACCACAGCGTGGGAGACTGGGGAGAGAGCCAGCAGAAAAGAGAAGCAAGCGGAAGAGCCAGAGTGCAAGAGAGAATGAGAGAGCAACAAGAACAAACACACTCTCTCATTAAGGGTGAAAATATCACAAGAAACTCTTCTGTTTCTGTTCTGTTCTGAAGTCAACAAAAGTGTAGCGTCCCCTGAGATTTCTGTGCCAAATGTCTTTTCAATACAACTTTCGAAAGTCTTTTTCTTTGATAATTAAGATGCACAATTATTGTAGGTGTAAGAAAGTGTCACATCTGCCACAGATAATCTGCTTTAATATGACAATTCTGTCATCACCCACCCAGCCTTTTATTTGAAAGTCGTATTTCTTTTTGTAAAAAAAAAAACAAAAACTAAAGAATTTATCATCAAAAGTTGCTCTTTTTATCCTGGAAAATAAAAAGATGAACGCTGGCTGTCGGCAAGGGTTCTGCAGATTTTAGGATGCTAAATTTGAGACTTTGAAAAGACTTTTTAAGAAAAATGTACATATCCTAATTAAGAGGAAAATAATGTCTTCTTGATATAAACATTTTACTATACCTTCTAAATACCAGTTCCAGTGCGAATGTCTAAAGATTCTTCAAAATACATTTACTTGACAAGAAAAATGACTTTAAAATAAGATTCTTGTTTCCTCAAGAACTAATCAAAAGTGAGTTTATCATCAAAACAAGAATACATATCAGCAAAATAAACATAAATCAAAAACCCAATTTTATACCTAACCGACACATACTTTAACTCACTTAATTTGGTTCAATTTTCTTAGAAAACATTCGGAGAAACGCGTCCAATATATAATATAATAATTAAGAATAATAATTATAATAAGCTCTGCTCTGATTTAAAACCTTTCTAAAGGGTTTAATTAATGGAAGGATGAATTTAGACTTTTTAAGCCCCACGGACACCGTCAAATTCAGTTGCAGTTTTGCTTAAGTGAAAAAAGAAAAATTATTAAAAACCAAGAGTTTTCAGTTGCATTTTTAAAACACTTCAATAATAAATATGCTTCAAATTTAGTGCTAAAATAACTATAAAATATACATATTTAAAGTATATAGTTCAAAAATGACATCTTGGTTAAAATTAGAGAAGAGATAAAGTTAAAGCTTGTGCAGCATGATGTACTGAAATTTATGAAAACAAGGCTGTTCGTGTTTGGAGTTATGAGCATTCTGGCAGGAAGGATTTAGACAGCTCTATTCTTTCATGAAACAAACCAAAATGTTTCATAACTTCACCAACAGATTTTGAAAAGACTTGCAAAAGCAACAGGGCTTTGTTGTCTGTGATGTAACTCATTTGGTAAATGATACCAGTACAAGCACTTTGAGTCTAATCAGGGGCAGCGCACGACTACGGCTGATCACTTTAAACCGTCAGACAGTGGGATATCGCCATCCCTCAAGCAGCCATTTCAGAGCACATTTAATGGCGTTAGCATCGACCCGCTCCAAAGCTGTGCAGGTCACTTCAAAGCTTGTTTTCTAAAAGTGCTTTTGTCTGATACTGCTCACATAAACACAGCGTTCTGAAACAGACAAGTGTACTTGTGCTCAGAGGATTTCTCATGCTATTGTGGAACTCGCTTTTTGCGATGCCACGTTTGATGTCCTCAAAAGTACGACCTAAAATGGGACGTCTGTGGAGTTAGATAATGAAATGAAAGAATGCAGGACAGCAGAAAATGGGCTGCTGGGGGTTTTGTGATTTGGTTTGTAATTGTTTGCCGGTTCAGTGATGCAAGAACATTTCATCCAATTACAAAAATATCATCTACAGTTCTCCAGGAACGTCTCATTTTTTAATATCTGATTATACACTAAAATTTACACTTTTAACATACTGACAGCAACAGTAATGTTTTTAAAGTCGTATGCCTAATAAGCTGCATTTATTTGCAAAAAAATCATCTATACTTCATTCAGTTTATTTCGGTGACTGTAAAAAGTGAATCTTCAGCAACTATTACTCTTGTCTTCAGTCTCAGGATCCTTCAGAAATTGAAAGATATACTTCTTATACTTAATATTTCTGTAAAAAAAACATGATAATTATTTTTTTAGCAATAGAAAGTTTAAAAACAGTGTTTATTTGAAACAGAAATCTACTTTAAATTAAAAATTAAATAATAATTAAAAAAAAAATTTAGAACCAAGCTAATACCAGATACTGCTAAGATCACGTTGTCCACTCACATCACCTTAAACAATTCATTCAATCACCTCCAGCAGGCATTACTTCCTTCAATCAATGAAACCAACCAGACGGAGAAAAATTAAGAAAGCAATAGAAACGAGTAAGCCAGAAAGAGTGGAATAATGGTATTTTGCCTAAGGACAGAGGGCCATATAGGATGAATGATGAGTGCTTGATTGACACATTCTTGAGCATCTTTGTTAGTGTACAGGAAATGAGAGCAGCGACATCAGGCAGCATCGACAAAGCTCTAATCAATACTGCTCAGCCCCATCTAGGGATGATGGCATTTATGATAATGAAGAGAAAGGCAGAGAGCAAAGAGAAACCCCTGAAATGCAAAGCCTCTTTATCAAGATTTGCAAAGTGGAATAAAAGGAAATACAGAGCCTGGTCACATGTGCTGAGTTGTGTCTGAGAGACTACTTTTCTAGTAACAACTTAAACTGCACAAATTAAAAATAAAAGCATTTTCATTACAATCTGAATGAGCTTTATTGCCAAGTATTACGAGGAATTTGTTTTTGTGACAGAGCTCTGCAGTGCAACAGAATGACAGTGACAAGACAAGACACAAATAATAAAAAGAATGATAAACAAATATACAAAAAAGTGTACAAAGTAGCACTAAGACGCAATAAATAATATAGACATTTAAGTTAAAACAGTAAGAACAGGTGTGAAGTGTTTGTACATGCATGATGATATGTGCAAAATGACATAGTTGTTAAGTGTTCATGGTATGAATTGCCTGGGGGAAGAAACTGTTTCTGTGTGTCTGTGTTTCAGTGATTCTCTCAGCAGTCCTGACTACCCTCTGCAGTCTTCTAAGGTCAGATTTGTTAGCTGAGCCGAACCAGACAGTTATAGAAGCGCAGAGGATAGATTCACTGATTGCTGTGTAGAACTGTTTCAGCAGCTCCTGTGGCAGGTTATACTTCTTTAGTTGGCGAAGTATAACCTCTGTTGGGTCTTTTTCATAATGGAGTCAATGTGAGTGTCGGTTTAGTATATTTTAAATGAATGTTTAAACATAATTTCGAGAGGATCGCTAAACGAGTAATCATGCACAGCTGATGGCCGTTACCTAAT
>JAUCNO010002180.1:0-13578 GCA_032353835.1 Enteromius viviparus
TCAGATTGTCAATTGTGGCCTGTGGAATGTTGGTCCACTCCTCTTCAATGGCTGTGTGAAGTTGTTGGATATTAGTGAGAACTGGTACACGCTGTCGTATAAGCCGGTCAAGCTCATCCCAAACATGCTCAACGGGTGACATGTCTGGTGAGTATGCTGGCCATGCAAAGCAGAAGTGTATATTTATTTATATATATTTAGTTTTACCTGTATTTTGAATTATGCATTGCATGTTTCAGGGTTAAAGGAAATGTCTGTAAGCATATCTGATAATGTTCTTATCAGTTTACCAGCACCTTTTCTGTTTTTCTAATGGTTTTTTCTCATGTTGTCTTATCTCACATAAAGTGAGGTCTCCTATTAAAAACAAAAACAGATAAATCTATATGCAACCATTGTTGTGCACTTAAGGTAGGTTCATTCGATATCAAAGATTTAGATGCTTTACTTCAGCCTTAGATGTTAATATGCATCCCATTGGACGCAAAGCAACTGCTTTGATCTGGCACATTATCAAGCATGCATACTTTCTTCCGTTTTGCGCTTAGAAATCTGAAGTTGGAGTAAATTCTGCCATCATCATCAGGTTCATATCCCCCCAGAAGTTACCAGAACACCCTCAATCGCCAGCAATTACGGGAACTCTGAGAATGTACGAGCTCTAAAACTGATATCATTTAAAATTCTCCTTCTTCCACGTATGTGAAATATTTCATCCGCTGAGAGAGTATTTTATGCACAAAGAACTCTGGGCTCAAGTTAATTTAACCTTCCTCTTCCCCCGGGTGTGGCCCGCGGAGGCTCAACTCTCTTTCTCTCTGCTGCCTCGTAGTTTTGTGCGGGTGGAGGTGCTGGAGATGTAGCTGTGGGGGTTTTGGATGCTGTAGGAGGTTAATCTAATATCACATGAGCGAAATCTCAAAGGAAACAGCGTTATGTTTACACCCCGCAGCACACAACACACACAAAACAAGTCCCAGACTATAACTCAACGCTGCTCATCATCATTGTCGGTAGTGGAGTCATAACATTCATCATCTGCATCATCATAGTCATCAAGGATTTCCTCATCAATCCAATCCCCCTGGCCAGAAGTGGAGGTTAACGTTTGAACCGCACATCAATGGTGGCCTCTTGTGGCTGACGGATCCATACAGCTTTACTTTCTTTTCTCGTTCTTGGTGTGTGTTCATTTTCTCAGGCAGCTTTAGCACAGGAAGCCCTTGAGAATCATATGGCGTTGTTGCTACTGTTTAAGAGTGTTTGCACGTGTGTCCTTGCCTTTGAGGTTCAAGACCTGACGTATGGTCACATACATCTACAGTAGGTTCCAAAAAACTAGTGGTAGAAGGACCTTCTGTAAAGAAAACTGCAGGAAGGAAATTAAAGGCAATTCAATATGGCAGTAAGATTAGAGGTCCCACATTAAAAGAGCCACTAATAATGTACTTGTGCATTTAGTTTTTTGTGTGATTTCAGCTAATTTTTTTGGAACAAAATGTTGACACAGATGTAGAGATTTTAGTCTTTCCCATTGGAATTGTATTTAAAGAGTTTGTTCATTCCAAAATTAAAATGTTGTCATTAATTACTCACCCTCATGTCGTTCCAAACCTGTAAAATAAAATTTATCTTTGGAACACAAATTAAGATTTGTTTGATGAAAAACCCTCCATAGACAGCAACACAACTGAATTGTTCCTAGATCCAGAAACGTAGTAAACAGTCCATGTGACATCAGTAGCTCAACTTCAGTTTTGCGCCGCTACGAGAATACTTTTTTGGCGCAAAAATAACATAATTTATTCAACCATTTGGAAAGTGCGCACATAATAAGCGCTTTTTACGTTTTGAGGACTACATGTGTATATGTTGCTAAACTCTATAAAATGGCAGAAGATGTAACTCAGGGGAGAAGAATGGTTCTTTCAACACAAGTCTCACGACTAAATTCGTACAAATTCATATGACCTCACTCGTACGATTTTGAACAATTTGTCTAAACCTCAGTGACATGTAGGTTTAGGGGCGGGATTAGGTGTACTGTAGGTCATTCTATCCTGATCTCACAGCAATTCGTACATAATTTACGAGGTGGCTAATTCGTACGACCTCACTCAACCTAACTTTCTTCTAAATCGTACATATTTTACGATTTGCCAATTTCTATGAATTTGTACGAATGACCTAAACCTACTCACGCCCCTAAACCTACACGTCACTATGTTTTAGACAAATCAAATTAGTACGAACCTTGTACAAATACGTACAAATTGGTCGTGAGACTGTGGTGGTCATTTGTACATATTCAATTCGTAAAATACGTACAGTACGATTTAGCAAATATCGTATGAATTTGTACGAATTAGCCACCTCGTAAAATATGTACGAATTGCTGTTAGACTGGATTGGTTATTTTTGTTTTCTTTGCGCGTACTGTTGTAAGAAACATAATAAGGACATCAGTAAAAGTCCATGTTCAAACGTAATTTTACAAAGCAACGAGAATTATTTTTGTGCACAAAGAAATCAAAAATAATTACTTTATTCTACCATTCTTCTTCTCTGCATCCTGTCCGCTGTTGCAAGCCGCCATTGTGGAGTGTCACAACAATTCTTCTGTATGGGAACATTAGATTTGGCTCATATGAGAATTTTTTATTTTATTTTTTTAGTTATTCACTGCTTGCACTGAATGCTTAATTCAATTAAAAGATCAGCAACTCTTCTACACTGGTAACATTATACGTTTTTGACCCTCTATAGCTTAGTTTACTTTTCATACTAAACCAATTGTAATTTAAATTCTCTAAAAAAGATGCTAATACAACTCAGTTATACTGTATGTTTATTTGTTCATACTGTGGTAATATATCTTTTGAATGCTTCTTTTAAAAAGAAATGTTCTACACATTATCTCAGGGCACTGGCATGTTAATTTTTTTTTTTTGTCTAATTTAATTGTGCTTCTCGGCCATCAATAGCTCTACATTTCTATGGACACTGCATATTATTCCATGCCAGCCCACAGATTTTACCCAAAAACCATTGAAGAACATTTATACCCATAACCACCTGATACCACCACAGTATGTTTTAGTACGGGATGGTGCAATTTGCAAATGACTTTTGTAAATGTAATACGTGCGTATTCCTTTATGCTGAGCAGATGTAAAACAGTGTCTCAAGAAAGACCCCCAGGTTAAACAGAAGGATATACACATGGCCCGTGTTGATTGGTTAAATTCTCATCTCCCGCGAGACACCGTTGCCAACCTTCCCCTATTTTTGCTTTAAACACTCCTGATATACAGCTGGCCTGTTAAAACGATTCCCTAGCTGCCTTCAATTTGGAGTACAGCAGAACGTGACAGAATCCGTAGCTGCATATTGGAGTTTCCGACTCAGTGATGCAAACCGTGACAGCTCTTCTCAGATGATAAAGCAAAGTTTATTTAATTAGGACACATAACTGTTAGCTTATGACATGGATATGTACACAAAATGATACTGACACATTTAAAACTCACAAGTGCTATGTGGATAAATTAAACAAACAAAAAAAAAAAAGAAGAAAAAGAAAAGTCATGAACAATTGCTTCTGAATGCTACATGCGGAGGGTTTACAAGACAGTATGTACAACACAGAAAGACAAACAGGATAATGGTGGAAAAATGAGAATTTGGAAATCAAATATAAACTCCTGTCTCTATATTAAAATCCTCCGGATATTTTGCTACATTTTAATGGTTATGTGATATATGAGGGAAGGTATGGCAGCAAAGTCATTAAAAAGAAAGAAAGCAAAGAAATCGGAGCAGAAAATCGATTTCTTTTTCCTCAAAGGAAAGTAGTATAAAATGAATGCATTATAGTAGCTGCCGAAGGAAAAAAAAAACATTTTGATAATCTTTTCCATTTGAAGTGATGGGCGTGGGGGTTTATTTTAGAATAGACAGCAAAATGAGTCATTTATATTGAACACAAAGTGAAAATTGCACCGAAACTCGAGCGAAATGAAGCTTTATAGCTGGAGATGAAAGAATGCACTCATGCAAAATGTAAATAACATGGTTAAACACCAAACCATTGCAACCATGGAGAGGGTATCTGCAATTTTACTCTTAACAGATCACCGGAACACCACCATTCCAGATGGAAGAAGGGAAAACCCCTTGTGTTGCAGTTTAAATCTCACTTCCATATTTATCAGACAAAACGTGAGCTGAAACAAAGGCCCATCCTCTTTCCATAAGTATGACGAAATGAATGAACTGACAGGGAGATTTTAATTTTTTGCAGAAGTACAAGCAACGCAGCTGACTTTGAAAGAGAGCGCTTTAGCTGATCAGAGATGATCTTATTTTTACATTCAGAATTCTGATATTTTCCTGCAAAGAGATAAAAGATCATTTATATTTGAAAAAAGTTACAGATCATTTTAAATTAAATTGAATATTGACACTGGAGTTAAACCTAGTTTCACCCACTTTAATTTCCCTGGCTTTTCTCACACCGTGTCCTAACCAGACATGACATTTCCAGCATCATTTCATTAACTAAAAATCTGTGTAATGACAGATCCAGTCATGTTTAAAGCTGAAATGTGTCACTTTTTAATGTTAAAACAATTATTAGTTGGACAATAATACACTGAGTTCTCTAAAAAAAAAAAAAAAAAAGTGAAACACTGCAGCTCTGTGGTGTTTTCAAAACATCGATCTGTTTGTTTGAACATCTAGATCTGCCCAACAGCAACACTGGTTCAGCCAATAGGGTGTGTTTGGGGGCGGAGCTATCGATTCGTCTCCGGGTGGAGTGTCGGGGAAACCTGTTTAAAAACAGTCAACTTAGTCTAGCAAATGACACACTTCAGCTTTAATGGAGTGGAATTTTGCTTTATCATGGTTAGGACACATTCACAAGGCAAGGGCCATTCACACAAAACACAGTTTTTGCATTGCATTACACATTTTTTGGATTGTTTTCTATGTAAACACGCGCTACACAGTTGTATGCGTGTCTCTTATTTTCCATTTTCCTGTGTTTTTAATGCAAAAATGCATTTGGCGTGAATAGCACTTCACAACGCAAAAGATTTTTATGTATGCAGACACCGCTACATAAAAAACTCATGACTCATATACATGTCCGACTACTAGACGGCTCATTATTTTCCTGCATCCTTCACCTTCTACTTTCTTAGTCTGTTACGTCAAACGAAAATATTTCCCAGACTAACTGCTCAATTACACTTGTTGAAGAGGCATTGCTTCTTAAAAGGTGCAGGAGAATTTGACATCGCTTATGAATAGAAATCACAGATTGATACTATTTAATCGAATACATAAGGCCTCTTCGACTCAAGTAGGTGCATCTATAGTCTGATTGCAATAGACTTCTCAGCTTCTCCTAACCAGAGGAAAAGCGAGACCTAAGGAGTGGATGGACTAGTTCCGCTCCAGCAGTGGCAGTTATACGCTGGTTCATCCACGAGCAGCTTCATATGGTGCAGCAACAGGGAGAAGCTCAACTTCACACCCTGGCGTCTTACATTGCTAGATCTTTAGCAGCTAAAGTAAAATGATCTTACAGTGTGAGTCCTCAGAACTCGCTTTAACATATTCTGATACAGTCCTGCACCACCTGATAAAGGGTGCAGCAATATAGTACACTATTAGATAGTGAATGTTTAATCTGTACCGCTACACACTCGAGAGAGCTGTGTTGATAGACTAGATAAAGTTGATCCTGACATGGATCCTTAGAGTATTGACTTGAATGAAAATGAGACTGTGAGGGATAGAAGTACACTTTATGTTGTACTCTTGTACATTAAGGGCTACCAACAAAATACTGAAATATGTCTTTCCACAATTTATTATTATATTTTTTAATAAATTAGGCAATTTTCTTCCATCCTTCACAGACTCTTTTTCATTCACGCCACATTAAATACGCTTTCCACTTTCACAGAACTCTGTAGCCACTATCAGTCGTGTGCCAATTTGAAATTGAATTTAGAATGTTTTTTAAATAAAAACAAAAAAAAGAACAAAACAGAATTAAAATAAACTGAAATTCAAAGAAATTCTAGCACTTCAATTAAAAATTAAATGTTTGCTGAGACAATTTAGAAAATTCAAATTGAATTCCCACTCATGAACTGAAACAATTCTTAGCGCTATTCTATTTTCTCAAAATTTCAGCTCATGGCTCATATATTACAAACTTTGAAGCAAACTACTAAATGAAGAAGATATTGAAAAATGGTTGGCCATAGTTTTAGTTTGGTCTCAGTAGGACATGGAAATGCAGGGCGCTAAATCTATATCAGCGACATTAATGAACATCTAATGGGGAAAAAAGACATTAGGACAAGCTGGTGTCTCTGTATCTTCCTGTGAATGAGAAATCTACTCTCCCAGAGGAACAAAACATGGAAGTTGAAGGATAGCAATAGATGATTCTCTCTCTGGGGCGGAAGATACAGTAGACGGATTGAATTTCTTTGGTTGTGGGGGCATCCAAAAATCTATAGCTCACAAGGCATCTGTAATCTACCATGCCAGAAAGATAACATTGGGAGCGGCGAGGAGGGAAAAGTGATACACCTGGGTCGTGTATTACATAGTCCGTTGTGTACAAGTCTTTTCAAAGGCACGCTGGCCTGCATGCCTATCATGCCAGCCTGAATGAACTTCTGTTCCCAGCTTCCACCTGCCTGTTTCATCTTCAGACGCGTGTACACTCACACACCTGGCTGGGGCTGGACAGAAGTGGCGGGCTGCCTGCGTTCGCAACCAGAACACAGCCAAATCCAGCTCTCTCAACACAATCTATTTACAGATGTACATACACACACTACACGTACACGGACATTATACATACACAATACCCTCAAAATTGCTCTTTTACCGCATTTTGCAAGACAACAATTATATACAAAAAATGCCAATGTATAACAAAATATACAATGGGCAACCTTTCAGAAGCCAAACTTCCAAATGTCTTTACATTCATGAGGGGCGATTTGGGTCAGATACTCCGTGAACCGATTACAGCACCATAGCCGCTTTGGTTGTCGGCACGTTCTTTGTGCTCACCAAACAGTAAGACAGAGCAAATCAAAGAGGAACTTTTTAATGAGGAATGCTCAACATCTGTTGGTTTGACGGGAGATCTCGAGAGGTCCGTCTAATGGAGTGAAAGACAGAATGAACCAAAAATAAAAACACCCCGAATCAACACAGAAGAGGTGGGTGGTCAAGTTCAAAATGCCATCATGCAATAAAAAAGTAGCTAAAAGAGTCTCTTTCTCCACACATGCAGATAGTGGAGAAGTTATTTACATTCACGCCGGCAAACGTTCTTATTTTCCTCTATTTTTTTTTTTTTTGAGTCATGCTACAAAATGCCAAAAAACCTGATATAAAAATGTCAAAAAAAGCACAATCTTAAGTTTAAAAATCTTTCTGTACTCGTTCTGTACATAAGAAACAAACTTGAGATAAAACGTTCTTTTTTGTATTTTTGCGTCCATATGAAGTATGTGAGCAAGTGTTTTGCGTGTCGATCTCCGTGCGAGTGCAACTGTACATGGCAGTGACGAGCATCATAGTCAAAGTGTGAGAGCGTTCCTGCGAGTCCTCATTCTGTATTCTTTTTCTTTGCGTTTTCTTCACTCCACAGAGGATGAAGGAGCGCGAGCGGCGCAGCTCCCGTGGCTGGAGGGCCGTCGGATCAGCGGTGGCCTTTGAAGGGCACTGGTGCTGGGCTTAGCGGGGCAGTGCGACGCTGAAAGATGCTTTGATAAGCTGAAGAGAACAGACAGGCAGAGAAAGTGAGATAGTTTGGTGAAGAGACCCATAGAGCCGTCACTTCTGAGCGAAAAATGCTCCGATGGTCATTCCTGCCAAGCCTAGTGCTGCCAATCCAAGCACTTTTGTTAGGTACGACAATGGATGGAACATAGAGTCTCTCTGCTGACCGTACATCTCCACGAAGGCATCCTAAAAAAACAGAGCAAACATACTTAATTAGAAGTCACATTCTTCATTGTTCCACTGTAATAGGAAAAACATAGACAATAAATGGAATCATTTGACTCAAACGTTTATGAAAGTTTGACTCGGGATATTTGATTCTGATTGGTCATTTGCAGCATTTTGTAGTCAAAAACTGAATAACTGACTGCTGAAACAGGCAGCTGATTTTTAGTTTATATCTCTAATGTGGGGCAACATGAACATTGTTGACCTAAACAGCAATATCAGAGAGGGAGAGAAAAAAGATAACTGCACAATAGAGTCCATTATGGTAATCTGGGTCACAGCTGGGTCACAGCCAAGGTCAGCCCCAGGTAACCCAACATTACTGTGATAAGTCTACAGTACATTACTATATTCTAGGGCAGCACGATTTGGGAAAAATGTCATATTGTGATTATTATGGTCAAAATTGCGATTGCGATACGATATATTTTAGAGGTTTGACTCAACTTGCTTATTATCAAGGAAAATGCACACACAGACTACTAATAATGCTGAAATCTGTATTTCTCAACTGAGATACAGTATACAGTGCAATCTAGCAACAACAAATTAAAACTAAATTGTATGAAATAAATAACAGTGACATCTTTACAATACTGAATTAAATTACATTAAATTAATATTAAAATAAAATTAAAAAGTTAAAAGTACAGATAAATAAAACAAATACCCATTTTATATTTTTACATGTTGTCCCAAAACATTTTAGCAGGATGTGGATGTGAATTTTGGTATCTCTTGTCCAGTGTGCCAATCATTTTCTCAAATCCCTCTTTGCTAAAAGTGTCTTCACACCTGATGTAACTTGGGTGAATATATCTCGCTATTTGCGTGTAGTTGGATGCTTGAACATTCTGAGTTTATGCCGGTTTCACACTCTAAGCGTCAGCAGGGTGCAAGCAGTGCATATTTTTTTTCGCGCCAATGTTAATGGATGAGAGCACATGGGTGGCGTAGAAGTGTGTAGCAGGTGCAGAGAAATTACATAAATCAAAGCACATGGCACACAGTGTTCGGAGAAGAACACTGGAAAATATGACAGAAAGATGCTTGTCTATAGCCTACTGCAGTACAAGCTGCCAGTATGAAAGCACAATTTGGCGTGCACTGCTTATGATCTGCGCACCAATGCAGTAATAAATTGTGAAATATTATTGAAATTTATAATAATCAGTTTGAATATATTGTAAAATGTACTTTGTTCTTGTGATCAAAGCTGAAATTTCATTATCACACGATCCTTAAAAGGTTAAAACAGCATTTATATAAAGTGGGGTTTTTTATGTTTTTACTGTCACTTTTGAATAGTTGATCACATCCCTGCATTAAATGCAGATAGAATATTTTTTAAATTAATACTGTTTTGCTTCCAGAGTTTGAGTATGGCTGCTGTAAACTGACCCTAATGAGCAGTGTGTATGCGGCTCTGGTATTAGGTTTTGTTCGGGATAAATCTGTTTAAAACCATGCCAGAATTTTAGTTCTCTCTCTGGAGCAAGCCAAGCACATTGTGAATTTATTTGATATTCAAAAACAGGCCTATAAAACACCCTCTATTATCTTCAGCGTTCATCCTTCAGTGTTTAGTTATGGACACTGTCATTCCAAATAGCTAATATTATATAAAACATCATGTTTGACGGCCCTTTAGGATCTCCAGCGCCTGTTTGCTCTTGCTACCGTTCCCCTTGATGCTTCAGCCCTCCACCATTGTTTTTCTGTCAGCGTATTACTTTAGTAATCTAATCCCGCCTCTCCCTTGTCTTCCCTTTGTTCTGCTCATTTTTCCTCCATCTCTTAGGGGTGGAGATTTAACGCACTAGGATGTTAATGAATATTAATGTAGTGGCCCTTTTGTCCCTGGAGAGAGTCTCTCTCTCTTGCTCTCTGCCTGTTTGGCTTTCTGTTTCTGCTGATGGAAGGGAAACTACTGCAGGAAATCAGTCTACGTTTCATTGCTTGGATGGGGGGTGGCCGAGAGCTGCATGCAAATGAGCTGCTCATTAATATTAATGCTCACCCTTTATTAGCTGGAGAGTCCACAGAGGGAGACATTCTTTCACTTTAACCTCTTTTATGAGTGTATTCACCTTTACCATGTACTGTCTTCATTCACAGTTCTGCTAAAATCTAGAGAGCTGCCTACCTAGATTTTAAGGCATTGAAACAAAGCCTGCACTAAAAAGTGGGCAGCGTTGAAGGTATTATTTGCCAAAATTGCAATCCCATGATGCATTAGATACAATCAGTGAAAAAGTTTCCCAAATATAAAATACTGTTTGTGCATATTGCGCGCAGAGGCTGAGCGAAACGAGAATGCCACTCAGAAAAGATCCAGGCGGAAGCAGCGGAATCAGCAGCTACAACAACCATCCGCCTTCACCTGTATCAAGTGCGGCAGGAACTGCCACTCCCGAGTCGGACTGCACAGACTTTCGTCTGTGCAAGTAGACTCAAAGGAAAATACACCATCGTCTCCCGAGACGGACGGATGCCGATATATTAGGGCTGTCAAATTATTACAATTTTTAATCAAATTAATCAGAATTTTCAGTGGATTAATCATGATTAATCACCATTTGCAACTACGACTGAATTCTAACCATTTTTGTTTTTTTTTCTGAAATGCATACTAAAAGATAAATAAAAGGACACAGATACATAATTTTCATATTATGTCTGTTTATTAACACAGCCAATAATGGTGGTTTAAATCAAGCTGAAACATACTACCCAATATAATATTTGTCTTTGCAAGGAGAACGATCTTTTATCTTTAGCCTGACCTAAGCATTTACAAAGCCACTGTCAGCAAGACTCACGCTAGTTTCACACTGCACGTGTAAGCAGCGCGTATTTATTTGGTGCCCATGTTAACGGATGAGAGCTTTCATACAGCACGGGGCGGCGTGACACTGCGCAGCAGTGCCGCGATAGTTTCGGCGCGAGTCTATTTTTGCTGCAACACTTACGCAGAATAAAGTGCGAATTATTGAGTAATTGATTGTGTTTTGTGTTTCACACTCACCATATGAAAAATTTAATACACAAAAACAAATCACTAAAACGAGTTTTTGCCCAAACTTCTGTTAGCACAATCAGCACGCTCTGCTCCTGCTCTGCATACATGCCATTTACATCCCAATGGTTGTCGTTTTGCCCTCGATGTCCCACTAACTGTGTCTGCAGGAAAAAGCGCACACCCCAAGAACTAAATGCCTCTATACAACGGTAACCAAAACGCTATGCCACACCAAGCTTTCATGGCACAGCAGTACCACAGTCATGCACAAACACTTAAAAAAAACATGTTGGAGTTACAGATGGTGAAACATCAGCAGGGTAAGGTTAAGTAAAAACTGTATCTCTTCATCGTGTAAAAGTTGTATAGTTTAGGTGCTTTTGTTTAAACTGTTTGCTAACTTTGGGACGGTGCTCAAGATCTGTTCACTTGCTACTTGCTAGCATCACATTGCGCAATCACCTCAGCAATAGTGCAATAGTGATTTGTTCAATGCCGCTACTCTAGATTAGCTTAAATTACACGGTGCGAATGCAAATGAATGTACATTTCTGACTACTAACTTTTTGCATTTCTACAGTTGCATTTTTTTTAATAGTCCGTTACAAAGTTAACTTGTTAACTAGCAAATCTATTTTCAAACACAATTTACTGTGCATATATCATTTTATTATACAAAATTACATTATTTCAGCTGTTTATAGTATATCTGTAACGAACAGTCAGACTCATTCGGATCCATCTGCAAGGCTTTTAATGGATAATCTTCAGGCAAAGTCAAGATACAGACAACAGGGCTTTCACAGGCAATCCAATACAAAGTCAGAGTCCGGGCAAAGTTTGGGGCAGGTTAAACAAGGCAAGGTCATACACAGGAAATCCGACAGAAACGTTAGTAAACGCTTGGAATTGTTGCATAGGGGTAAACAAGACTTCGCGAAGTGTTCAGAGAAAAGGGGGGACTTTTATACTGTCCAGAATAAGGAACACCTGGAGCCAATAGGGTACGTGGGTAAACAGTCCGGGGGGAAACTAATACTCAGGAGATGGTTCCCGCTGGTGCCGTTCGGAACGAGCCACAGAGGTGCGACTCTTAAAAGAGCCCTCCCCCTGCGAGCTGCTCCTGAAGCGAGGGCGATTCTGAGTGGGTCTTGTTCAGCGTCAAGATCTTCCCCTCGGACGGGGTCTGGGTCTCTCTGGGTTGTTTCGGTGGAATCAATGTAGGATCCAGAATGTCTGGGGCGTTTACCCAGGATCGTTCCTCTGGTCCGAACCCTCCCAGTCAATGAGGTACTGGATGAAGCGACCTCGGCGCAAAGAGTCCAGGATCTCGTTGACCCGATATACCTCCTCGCCGTCGATGATTAGGGGAGGGATGTTGGCCACCGTGACCTCGTCTAGGCCCCTCGTCCCTCTCGGTCCACCAGCGGGTTTGAGGAGTGATACATGGAACGTAGGAGAGATACGGTAGGTATTAGGTAATTGCAAACGGAAAGATACAGGGGTTATTTGTCTCAGAATTTTAAAGGGACCCACGTACCTCGGATTTAGTTTTCTACAGGGTTGCCGGAGACGTAGATCCTTGGTCGATAGCCAGACCCATTGTCCTGGTTCGAAGACAGGTCCTGGTCGTCTTCGATGGTCTGCTTGTTCTCTTCCTCGTCGTATAGCCCGAGCCAAATGCACATGTGCAGAGTTCCAGGTTTCCTCGCTACGCTGGAGCCATGAGTTAACTGCAGGGAGCTGGGTTGGTTCTCCTGACCAGGGGAACAGGGGTGGTTGGTATCCTAGTATGACTTGAAATGGGGTTAAACCAGTTGATTGTTTGCGGAGGGAATTTGAGCATACTCTGCCCAGAATAGGAATTTGCTCCAGTCTTTCTGGTTGTTATGACAGTAGGTGCGGATGATAACCAGACGTTAAGCTGACATTAATATTGAGGTTTGAACAAAAGGCGTGCCATACCCGTGAGGTGAACTGAGGTCCTCGGTCAGTTACAATGTCCTCCGGTAGGCCATAGAAACGGAACACCTGATCCATGATTACCTTAGCTGTCTCCCAGGCAGTAGGCAGTTTCTGGAGGGGAATGAATCGACAGGCTTTGGACAATCTATCTACTATGGTTAGTACTGTAGTAAAGTGATTAGATGGGGGCAAGTCTGTCACAAAGTCCATCGCTATCTGTGATCTGTGAGTACTAAAAATGGTTCATTCGCCCCCTCCAGCCAGTGCCTCCACTCTTCGAGAGGTAACAGTTCCTTATCCCCCACGTCATAATTTCTTTCTGCGGCTTTCAGCTTACGGGAATAATAGGCACATGGATGGAGTCGATTGTTCTCTCCGTGACGTTGGGATAGGATAGCCTTAAGTCAGAAGGCGTGTCCAACTTCTATCAGTGTATATATTCAGTATCAGGGAGCTGTCGCGTCAGCGGAAGCGTTCAGCCTCCTCGCGTGAAGACCAACGAGAGTAAAGACCTTCGACTTTTTCCTGCGCGACTT
>JAUCNO010002181.1:0-13573 GCA_032353835.1 Enteromius viviparus
CATTTCATCAGACGGCTCCTCGGGCCGTGATACGGGGTGATGACCCATTATTTGCGGACTGGGAACCACAAGGATTTTGGACAGCACTCCTGGCCGTTGAACCAGAACCAACATTTCATCAGACGGCTCCTCGGGCCGTGATACGGGGTGATGACCCATTATTTGCGGACTGGGAACCACAAGGATTTTGGACAGCACTCCTGGCCGTTGAACCAGAACCAACATTTCATCAGACGGCTCCTCGGGCCGTGATACGGGGTGATGACCCATTATTTGCGGACTGGGAACCACAAGGATTTTGGACAGCACTCCTGGCCGTTGAACCAGAACCAACATTTCATCAGACGGCTCCTCGGGCCGTGATACGGGGTGATGACCCATTATTTGCGGACTGGGAACCACAAGGATTTCGGGACGGCACTTCTGGCCGTGAAACCGGAACCAACACTTCATCACACGACTGCTCGGACCGTGATACGGGTCTGGCATCCGTCTGATGCGGACTGGGAACCACAAGGATTTCGCACAGCACTCCTGGCCGTGAAACCAGAACTGACACCTCATTGAACGGCTCTTAAGACCATGATACAGGGGTGGCACCTGACTGATGCGGGCTGGGAACCGTAATGGTTTCTGACAGCACCCCTGGCCGTAATCTAGGGACTGGAATCGGGATTCGCTCTTCTGGCCGAGAATCAGGAACTGGATCCAGGATCCTACTGGCCGTAACTCTGGAATTGGACTCAGGAATGGCACTCCTGGCCATTGGACTAATCACCTGTAAACTCTCGTCTCCACCCACCTCAAGTGTTGTCATGGTTACTGATATGTTCTCCGCCCCCTCTGTGTCCTTGCCTTCTGTATAAATACCCCAGAATTCCCTGTGTTTTTCGCTCATCATTGTGTATGGCTTGTCCTACCTCTGTTGTTTGTTGTATGTCTTTTGAATTAAAATCTGCAGTGAACTCTTTCACCTTAAAACTCATGCTGGCGCCATTCATTTCATATACGCTCCTCACTGTTCTTGCCTGCCAGCATGGAGAAGTAAACAGAATGAGTCACGTGACTCAGGAGACTATCTGTTGACTCCACATGGTTTAAATGTTGATTTTGATTTTAGTTGTTTTTTTGTGAAAGTAACGATTTGATTTAATTTAGTTAGATTGTGATTTTCAGACTCTACGAGTTATGTCATGACGACAGACTGGGGTTCATACTTGGGAGCCTTGATTCGCTCTGATAGAGAGGAAGCGCCAATGAAAATTTGCTTGTGGAATTTGCATGCTGAGCCACTCCTAGCTGAGCGGGTATAAATAGGGCAGCAGGTGCAGCCACTCAACATTTGGATTCAGATCCGAGAGCTGCATGCAGTTTTCTTCTGGTTCGAGTGCTGACAAATGAGAGAAAAGGAAGCGGGAGCTGTTTCGGTGTGGCGGTACAACACGATCAGTGGAGTCCCTGTGCAATCCATTGATTCCCCTGGATGTTTCACAAAAGAGCAGTTTCTGACATGGTTGGCAGTCATCTCTTTAAAAATGCCGTTCCGACCGTGTCCTCTTGTGGTCACTATCTGTCCGCTAATGACGGCCACGAGCGCTGTCTTCAGTGTCTGGGGATCCGGCACATTGCAGTAGTTCAAACAAAGTTTGCCCTGTGCAGTAGCCCTGAGCGCTCTCGGCTGGATAATTGGTTTCTAGGGTGGAGTTGCCAAGGGTTACAAGGGCATTCCCCAGGTTGAGCTTGCGGTCACAGTGCAGCCCCGTGCTGCTCGTCGCCGAGGGCGCTGTCCCTGTCTCCTGCTGGTACTAAGCCCTCCAAGATATGGGCAAAGCGCCCTGAGATGGGCGGCCCGGAGAGGCAGTCAGGGCAGTCGACCACAACCACCCTCCGTACTTCCGGCCAGCCGCTCCGGGGACACAGGCAGCAGCACTGGGTTGTGTCATGACGGGAAACCTTCTGCTCATCCCAGCTGCCCTGCTCACCGCTGCACACCTTCTGGCAAACTGGTGACTCCGATGGTCCTGTTATTGACAAGCCTAGAGGCGTGGGCCGCGCTTCCCAGCCCATCGAAGTGGCTCATCCAGACGATCCGGTTCGGCTACTCGATTCAGTTCGCCTGGGTGACCTCCCAAATTCAGTGGCGTGCTCGAGACTGTAGTGACACCCCGAGACGCCTCTGTACTGTGCAAGGAGATTGCTGTCCTCCTGGCTAAGGATGCAATAGAGCCAGTTCCTCCAGCCGAGATGAAGGCAGGGTTTTAAAGCCCTTACTTCATTGTGCCAAAGAAAGGAGGTGGCCTCTGACCAATCTTGGACCTGCGAGTTCTGAATCACGCCTTGCACAGGCTGCCTTTCAGAATGTTGACTCAGAAATGCATTACCAAATGCGTTCAGCCCCAAGATTGGTTTGCAGCGGTCAAACAGAAGGACGCTTACTTCGATGTCTCGATTCTTCCTTGACATAGACCGTTCCTATGGTTTTTATTTGAGAGTTGAGCATGGCAGTACAGGGTCCTCCCCTTCGGCCTTTACGAAGTCTTTACGAAGGTCGCCTCACAGAGGAACGTGCCCAGTTAGTGCTGGCCTGCCTGAGTCACTGAAACACTTTCAGATGCTCCTGAGGCATATGGCATCCGCAGCCGCTGTGACGCCGCTGAGATTACTCCAAATGAGACCACTACAGCACTGGCTGCACTCCTGGGTCCTGAGATGGGCATGACACCGTGGCACATTCCGAGTGGTCATTACACTGGCATTTTGCCACACTGGACAGACCCCTTGTTCTTGCGGGTCAGAGTGTCCTTGGGGTGTGTCGGCACACTGTCGTCATGAGAGATGCCTCCAGTGTGGGCGGGGGCGCTGTATGCAACAGGCAAGCAGCCTCTGTGCTCTGGACAGGGCCCCAGCTGCTTTGGCATATTAATTGCCTGGACCTGGTAGCAGTGCATTTAGCCCTGCAGTTGTTCCGGCCGCTGCTGCAGGACAAGCACACGTTGGTCCACACAGACAACACTGCAACTGTGGTGTACATCAACCACCAGGGGGTTGTACGATCGTTTTGCATGTGCCAGCTCGCCCGCCATCCCCTCCTCTGTAGCCAGCACTGGTTCAAGTCACTGCGTGCTGTCCACATTCCGGGAGAGCTCAATGGTGCGGCCGACACACTCTCAGCTTACGTTTCCCGGGGAGTTGCATCTCCACCCCAAGACGGTTAAGCTGAACTGGAGTCGATTCGGGGGGGGGGGCACAAGTGGATCTGTTTGCTCCCGCCAGTACTCCTACTGCCAGTTGTTTTATTCCCGCACTGAGGGGACCCTTAGCACAGATGCACTGGCACACAGCTAGCCGCAAGGCCTACGCAAGTATACCTTCCCCCAGTGAGCCTTCATTCACAGACACTGTGCAAGGTCAAGGAAGACTAGGAACAGGTCCTGCAATTAGCGCTGTACTGGCCCACCTGGTATGCTGGTATGCAGAACTCATGCTCCTCGTGACAGCTCCTCCCTTGCGCATGCCTCTGAGGAGGGACCTCATCTCTCCGGGGTACGGCACCCTATGGCACCCACATGTGGAACCTCCATGTGTGGCTCCTGGACGGGACGTGGCAGACTTAAGTGCTCTACCACCGGCGGTGGTAGACACTATCACTTGGTGTACCAGGCCCAAGATGAGCCATGTCCCCTGGGTGTGAGAGCTCACTCCACTAGGGGTGTAGTGTCTTCCCATGCATTGGCATGCAGAGCCTCTCTGGTAGATATTTGTTGAGCTGCGGGCTGGGCAACACCAAATACCTTCTCACGGTATTACAACCTCCGGGTTGTAGCAGTTTCTTTCTCTCTGTTGCAAAACAGTTAGGTGAGACTGGCTGGTGTCCTGCTTGCTGCACCATTCCCCCTTACACAGTAATGCGAGCGCTTGTAGTCTCCCAGCAGTGTCTTCTTTTTGCGGACCATGGTTGAGCATCCTTCAAGCACCAGCGGCAGTCAGACTTGGTGGAGCAGTCTGACGCCAGGCTCAGTTTCAGGTGTTTTGCATTGCCCGGTTGGTCAGCCCCTGTACTGAGATAGGTGGCCACATGCCTGATTCTATCTATTTTTATTTTGTTCAATTCTAGGTAGAGCTCAATTCAGCACTGAAGTCCTTACAGAGGAAATGTAAAAAGAGAGTTAGGGTTAGGGTTACAGTACGTAACCAAGACATTCTCTTTCAGTTAGATATGCTATATATGCACACAATAGAAATCGGGATGGGGCAAAAAAACATTTAACATAGCTAACATTGCTATCAGCCATCAGCTATAGTAATCTGTTGTTTTGTCTATTTTTATTTTGTTCAATTCTAGGTGCAGCTCAATTCAGCACTGAAGTCCTTACAGAAGAAATGTAAAAAGGGAGAAAACATAAAAGAAGAGTTTGAGAAAACAGTTCAACACATCAAGGTAAGGAGACATAATCAAGAGTCATTTTCAGATCAGATGTAGAATCACTATACATAATTAAGATTTGTTATGTTTAATATAATGGATTCCAGATTATTATTGTTGTTAATAACAAGCATCAGTCTGCCTCTTGATCTGTTATATGTCTGGTGTCTAAGTTTCTCTTGGATCTGAATGATGTGATGTTGTTGTGTGCTGATGGAGATGATTGAAGTGAATGTGATTTGATTTCAGTCTCAAGCTGAGCACACAGAGCGTCAGATTAAACAGCATTTTGAGAAGCTTCATCAGTTTCTCAGAAATGAAGAAGAAACTACAATCACTGCACTGAGAGAGGAAGAGGAGCAGAAGCAGCAAATGATGAAGGAGAAGCTGGAGGAGATCAACAGACACATATCGGCCCTTTCATACACAATCATAGACACGGAGAAGATGATGAAAGCCAGTGACGTCTGCTTTCTAAAGGTCTGATTTCAGATCATCCATTGATTGATTGATTGATGATTGATTGAGTTCTTGATGATCAATGGTGTGTTTGTTCTGCAGGAGTTTCCAGTCACGATGGAAAGGTGAGTGATCTGCTGCTGTCTCTGGTCTCTCTGCTTCTGAAGCCAAAGCCACTGCAGTTCTGATCCTGAATGTTCTTCCAGAGTCCAGATCTCACAGCCGGATCCACAGACGCCTTCTGGAGCTTTGATTCATGTGCCACGATACTTGGGCAACCTGGCCTTCAGAGTCTGGAAGAAGATGCAGGACATCGTCCAAAACAGTGAGTCTGGAGAAGATCTGTGCTCTTACACATACACTGGAAATGATGCATGAGGGAATATTTACAGATTTCAGCTTTATGTGTGAATAACCAGATGAGCTTCTACACCAAAATGAGCCGCAAACAAGAGAAGAACAACTTTGCTCCACATGATATTTACAGTTACAGTGATACAGCAGATATGAGTTCAGTTTGATTATCACATTTAACGTTTCTCAAGCTCATATTTACTGTAACAATACAGAGTAAAGCTGCACCGTTCTGGAGAAACTGAGAATCACAATTAGTTTAGTCTCAAATAGATCATGATTCTCTCAAGATTCTGAACAAAACTAAATATGAATTTCTGCAATCTGTTTATCAATTTAACAGTGTTTTATTTGGAAAGAATTCTTAAACAACACTTTAATATCTAATAATTCACTGATGAATCGATTTTTAATTATTAATAAAAATTCTGAAAACGTGGTTTGAATAAAGGATTGTGTGATTCCCCCCTAAGTTCCAAATTTTAAATAAAAAATTCAAATACTGTGTTTAACGGGATTATTTGGTCTTTTTTGTGTGGAGAACTATTACCGAGTTGCCCCACCGATTTACAGAATTATATAATGAGGCACATTGTATGCATTCCACTCTGTCACGGCGTGTGTGCACAAAAAAAAAAACTTTACCTTGCAACGTGCAAGTGTAAATATGAATCTCCTTTTGTGCTTTAAACAGCAAAGTACAACTGAACCAAGTACATCACACTTTATTATTCATTCATTCATTCATGCTTCGTCATCCACCCCAACGTTCCAATAATTCCTGCTGCCCACTGCAAGGATTTATTTGCTCAATTAAATTAGAAATATAATATTAAGTATAGTTGACTTGTAAATGACCTAGATTGAGAGAAGGCCGGATATAGGCATATTTTAATATTGTTGCGTCCGAGCGCCTGCTTGATGAGATCTGGGATGAGATCTAAGAACTTTTGATCTTAACATCAGCTTACACACTCAGTCGACATTCCTCTGGGGGGGATTATTTATTATTTATGTGGGATTATTAGCAGAAATTATATCATGTGTAATATTCATGGGGACAATATGCTTGGAAATAATATTTCATGTCTTCCATTGGATTGGTTATAGTGTGTCTGCCAATAGCAATAAGATTAGTCCCTTTAGTAATTTTATAACAAAGTCTCAGCTTCAGTTTTATAGTGAAACACCAATGGTGTCTTACAGTAATGTGTTGTTCAAGCTCTTTATTATCGCTGTATTATACATGTTCATTATTTCTAGCATATCAGACACCCAGCAATCACAATAATCTTCTGCTTTGTTACTTTTGATATAAAACAGCTGAAATTTATAATAACCGCTCTGATGTGAAAAAATGCCTCTATCGATTTGCACACACAGACAATACTTAGAATATTCCTTTTGCAATATTCCTGTAGCAAAACTTACTTGTGCACTTGTAAACGCAAACTTGAGAGAGCAGAGTCGGGGGCAGGGCTGGGGTGGGGTGGGAATGAAATAATTTTATTGGTCCAGGCCTCACCAATGAACAGCGCCAGCCACAATGCAAACATTTGTATGTATCAGCTATTATAAATATCATTAGTTTTACTGTTTTTTATATATTAGTAAAAGCGCATTCATTGGCTGGCTCCAACCAATTAAACAACATTGCTGCACTTTTACTGATATATAAAACCCAGTAAAACTAATGATATTTAATACAAATATTTTGCAAGCGTTTTAAAAAATTAGCTGATATATATACATACAAATGTTTGGCTGAGGGCCAAGCGTTCTGTTCACAGTTGGCTAAGCCAGCCTTGAAAAAAACATTTAGATTTTTATGACTTAAATGTGTGCATCTTAAGATTTTTTTAAGCTCCTAAATTGGATAATAATATAGGTTTAAAACCAAGTCAGCAGGCTGTAGTAGCATCAATTATTTTCCAGTTTAACAGATTCTTAAAAATGAAAATTTGATTAAATGTTGCAATGAATGATCCACACTATACACCGGAAATAAAAAAGATGTAGTTTGATTATGTTTATTAATTTAATATGTTTACACTGATTTTTACAAATTATGGGCATTTTTATCTTTATGAAGTGATTTTTCTAAAAGTGTCCATTATCTTCTGAGACGAATTCTTATATTTAATCAGTGAAATAGAATAATAAGACATTGGGCTGTTACCAAGCTAATGAAATAAACACAAAAGCTGTATTTGAAGCACCATTTAGATGTTTTTCTTCTCTGTTTAATCCTAATCCTAGAATTAAATCCTAAACCCTAAGGCCCGTGTCATGATCCAGAGACGGGAAGACATGCGGAATCATTTGCAAGCTTTTAATTACAGTTCGAAGTCAATACAGGCGAGGTCAACATTGGCAATCAGGAACTTTGGAGGCAAAGACAAGAGAGTAATCCGAGAGAGAGCGTAGGTCGTCAACGGTAAGTCCAGATACATACAGAAACATAAATGGACATGGGAAGACGCTTACAAGGGTGGCACAAAACACAATGATGAGCGGGGAACATTGGGAATTCTGGGGTATTTATACAGGGGTAAATGACTCTGAGTGTTACGTTCAGGGAGCGAGGAGACGTGCGGGATCATATGCAAGCTACTTTTAATATAAAACACAGAGCAAAACAGACAGGCTTAGGTCGTTACCGGCAGACAGAAGTGGTGAAGGCAAAGCACGAGAATGGTCAGAGTCCAGGCGTGGGTCAGTACACAGTAAATAATCCAGATAGACAGAGAGACACAGGAACACGGGGTGGCAAAGACAGAGTTTGACAGTGCAATGGCCCTCCTGGACGTAACAGACAGCAAGGCCATCTTCCAGGGTGAAGCGGATAACAGCAGAACCCCGTTGGTTTGGCCAGGAAGTGACAGGACCTCTGGGGGCCACCAGACTGACTTTGCGCCCTCGAGAACCAACTAGCCTTAGTCAACGCCCTTTTAAACCTGACCGACAGTGAGTGCGCCCTCCAAGGCCAGACTAGCCATAAATTCGCCCTCTTAGACCAACCTGACTGAGAATGCACCTTCCGAGACCTGACAGTCAGAGACGACGCCCTTCTAAACCGACCAGACTGTGAGTATGGCTTTCAAGACCAGACAGGAAGTGAATGTGCACTTTGAGACCAGACAGGGAATGAATACACCCTTCGTGACCAGACAGGAAGTGAATACGCCCTTTGAGACAAGGCAGGGAATGAATACGCCCTTCGTGACCAGACAGGAAGTGAATACGCCCTTTGAGACCAGACAGGGAATGAATACGCCCTTCGCCATAAATTCGCCCTCTTAGACCAACCTTGCTGAGAATGCGCCTTCCAAGACCTGACAGTCAGAGATGACGCCCTTCTAAACCGACCAGACTGTGAGTATGCCTTTCAAGACCAGACAGGAAGTGAATGTGCCCTTTGAGACCAGACAGGGAATGAATACGCCCTTCGTGACCAGACAGGAAGTGAATACGCCCTTTGAGACCAGACAGGGAATGAATACTCCCTTCGTGACCAGACAGGAAGTGAATACGCCCTTTGAGACCAGACAGGGAATGAATACGCCCTTCGTGACCAGACAGGAAGTGAATACACCCTTTGTGACCAGAGGTGGAATGAATACGCTCTTTGTGACCATACTGATGCTGACCTCACCCTCTGAGACTGCGCCGACAGGGAAGACGCCCTCCCTGACCGACTGAACTGTGATTCAAGAACCTCCATGGGCTGTGCAGCCACCAATGAAGCCTCTGGGGATTCTACGGCCGAAACCGACATCTCCAGAGGTAGTGCAGCCTCTGTCGGACTTGATGGAGTTTCTGTGCCACACACTGGTTCCGGAGGTTCCGGCCACTCTGGTTCTGGTGCACAGACTGGGTCTGGCGGATCTGGCCACCATGAGTCAGGGTCACAGGCCTCAGATAACCTGACTGGCTGTGGAACCAGGATTGAATGGACTTGAAACGACCCCTGATATCGTGCTACGGGGCTAGTACCCATTTCTGACAGGCTTGACACACTGAGGGCCTTCCGCAGCTTCACAGGCTGCGTAACTGGGATCGACTGGGCAATACATGGCTCCTTGTACTGTGAAACTGTGACCCATAATATGCGGCTTACGTTCCGCAAAGAACTTCTGCAGCTCGTCAGGCTGCATAACTAAAACAGACTGGACAGCACACGACTCCTCGGGCATAAACGCCTTCTACAGGCAAAACGGGGATCGCAGAAAAGGCAGGCAGCTCTCCTAGCTGCAGCCCTGTACCCAGCAGAACATCACTCAGCTGAATGATGGTGCCAGCGTCCTCTGCAGGCGTCTCAGGAACCTCCGGTGTGGTAGACAGCTCCCCTAGCTGTCTTACGGTACCTGTTTGAGAATCACTCAGCCCCTCGCGCTGCGTGATGGAAACAGCGCCCTCTATGGGCGTCTCGGGAGTCAGGGCCCGTAACTAGTATTTCGGGGGTTACTGGGGCGAGTGACAGCTCCTCGAGCTTTGAAACCTGAACCGACTGGGCTTGGGACAGCACCCCTGGCTGTATAACTGGAGCTAAAAGGACAGGAAACAGTCTCTTAGGCTGGGAAATCGGGACCAACAGAGCTTTATACGGCTTGCTACACCATGAAACGGGGTCTGGAGGAAGCAAGATGGGTAGATCGTCCAATAGATCTAGTGGAAAATCTGGATCAGGGAAAGTGGCTCTCTTGTGCTTGGACTCAGGAGCGGGGGCCATTTTGTACTGTGTCTCGCAATCGGCGACCATCTTGCACTGTGTCTCGTGAACGCCGGCCATTTTCCACAGCGTCGTGCGATCGGCCGTCATTTTGCGCGGTGTTTCTTCATCGGCCGCCATTTTGTTTGAGAAAGGCGATCGCCGAATAGCGAAATGAGATCCAGGCATTTGAGGATAGCCTCCGTGGTGCTGCTGCTGTGGAGGCGCGGGGAAATACTGCACAGATATAAAGACGTGGAATCCCCTCTTACTGCGAACTGGCGTGAAAAGCAGCTGATTCCTGGGCGGCTCATCATTCTGTCATGATCCAGAGCCGGGAAGACATGCGGAATCATTTGCAAGCTTTTAATTACAGTTCGAAGTCAATACAGGCAAGGTCAACAACAGCAATCAGGAACTTTGGACGCAAAGACAAGAGAGTAATCCGAAAAAGAGAGCGTAGGTCGTCAACGGTAAGTCCAGATACATACAGAAACACGAATGGACACGGAAAGACACTTACAAAGGTGGCACAAAACACACACAATGATGAGCGGGGAACACTGTGAATTCTGGAGTATTTATACAGGGATAAATGACTCTTAGGGGGAGGAGAACATATTAGTTACTATGGAGACACAGGAGGAGGGCGGAGAACACATTGGTTACTAAAACAACACATGAGGGGAGTGGAGACAGAGTACACAGATAATTAGACCATGGGGAAAACAGTTATGAAACACACAGAAAGAGTCTAAGACTGGGGTGCCAAATGCAGTCTTTACTGGCAACTCCAGCTGGACGTGACAGCCCGGTTTCACAAACAGGGCTTATCTAAAGCCAGGACTAGGCATTAGTTAAATTAAGATATTTAAGCTTTTTTAAACTTTTGCAAAATGAAAAAATTACAGGTGTGCATCTTAACACAGAACAATGACACTGACGGGTTTTAAGATATGTCAGAGCAAGATATTTTCATCTAAGACAGCTCAAACATGTAATTTAGTCTTGGACTAGTTTAAGCCTTGTCTGTGAAACTGGGGGTGTATCCTAAAACCCTAATCCTAATTAATCAAATAATTAATTTAACTGAATTTACAAATGCATATATTAAATATACTGATATATGAAATGATTTAAAACATGAAAAAGTCGGAAAAATCAAAATGTGAAATTAAAAACTGGCAATAGATGGGAGCAAATCACTCTTAATAAGTGAGACATTGGGATTGAACCGAATCATTGTGGTTGAACCGAGTCCTTTTGATTGAACAGAGTCATTCATTCAGAAACGACACTCCATCGTGTTGCTCAGAGACGCAAAACAGTGTCTGTTTGAATTGATTTTTGTTATAGGCTAAAGAGCAAAGATGCACAATATTATGACTAAAGGACCCAATATCCTCAGCAAACTTATTCAGAAAACTTACTTCACTCAGAATTTAGTGCTTGTTATAGTAAAACTGCTTGCGATGAAAGAAATGAGACAGTGACAGATGACAAGTGGTGTGACAAGGACAGCGGCTGACGAAACAATTAACACCCAAAATATTTGGGGGTGGGCCCACAGAGGCCACGCCCCTAGCTCTGCCCCTGACTGCTCTCTCTGTTTCACTGAAACTGATTTTAAAGGGGTCATACGGTGGTACATGCACTTTTACAAGCTGGAATGTGTGTTTGTAATGTGTAGTTTTATTTGATTCAATAAAAATATGTTGCCCCTTCTGAAATCAAGCCATACTCAAATGCATGTCGGTGTGACGCCACACCCACAATAGATGATTGAGAATAGTCATCAGACCGAGATGTAGAGAAGCAAGACTCCTAATGCCGGTTTCACACTGCACGCGTCAGCAGGGTGTAAGCAGCCAATATTTTTTTCAGCGCCCATGTTAACGGATGAGTATGGAACGCCGTTGGGGACAAAAGTCTTTAAACTGAACGTGTGAAATTTGACCGCGTCAACACGAAAAGTTTGTACGCGTAAATACGAAGTATATGTTCGGGTGTCGTGTCAGACTGCACAACAGCCAATAGCGTTGCTCTATTTGGGATTTAATTTGTATTTGTGATACTATGGCACGTTGCTGTATACGTATTTAAACATCAGACAACATTTTTTTCCGTGAGGGATGACGTGCTGTTAGGTAAGCAAATACCTATGCAAACATCACACGTAACATTTGTTCGTGAATGAGATTGTAATTTTACGTTGGCATGTACATAGGCAAGAGTAAAAGTTTAGAGTCAATGATGCATTTATACGTTGGTTGTGATGTCAGTGCTGTGTCATCTCACCCTGTTTGTTCTCAAGCAGGTATTTTGTCTCCGTTAACAGAAAAATTAGCATGTCACACATCAAATAAGACTTAGAAATCTTACACATTCAAAAATGTCATGTTTACACGACAAAAACGTTCGTCTAGAAACACATAACAAATAGTACATGGCCAAAAACGTTACCTTAAGGCGATACAAACAATCGTGTCTTTAAATAACACGACAAAAAAAAACACGTCTAGACGTACAAAACGTTCGCGTTTACACGTACCAAAAAGACGCATACAAACTTATCATGTTAATGCGTCCAGATTTCACACGTTCCGTTTGAAGACTTTTGTCCCAAACGGTGTTCCATAGATGAGTGCTTTCACACAGCACGCAGGAGTGGCGCGTAGCAGGAGCAGAAGCGTCAGTGCCACGATCATTTTGGCGCTGAGTCTATTTTTGCTGCGCCGCTGTCGCTGAATTAAAGTGAGAGTGCGTTGTTGATTTTACCATAAAATCGTGTAATTGATGTATTTTGCGTTTCACGCTCACCATATGCAAAAATAAAATGCACAAAAACACACAATTTAAACAAGTTTATGCTCAAACTTTAAAAGTAGAGGCAAAACTAGAGGCATTTGTTAGCTTTAAGATTAGTTTTCAATTATTCAATCCAAATACATGTTTTTGTTCAAAATCGTTCCTAATTTTGTCTTGGTGTGTAAGTGTAACCTATTCAATCTAGCATCTGCAAGCAAGCCTTCCTTAGCCTGGCAAAATATTTATTATACAACATGTAAGAAGGTTCAGACATCCTTTTTGCTGACAGGCTCTGCTATTTTTTCATATACACATGTAGAAAACTTTGCTCAAGTTTATTGTGTAAATTATAATAAGGAAGTCGCATAACAAAGTATGTTGGCAATAACATAATTTAAAGCACACAGTGTTCAGAGAAAATTGATGGAAAGTACGACAGAAATAAGATGCTTGTCTGTTGCTTACTGCAGTACAAGCCACGGTTCAGCTGTCCGCTGTCCTGCCAGCTCCGGCTCTCCTTAAGAGCCGCTTACACCCTGCTGACATGTGCAGTGTGAAACCAGGTGTTTTGTTGTTGAATGTATTAATGAACATAGTAGTAGTGATTTACTCCCGACATCAGATTGACTGAAGATGCAGATGAGTAACGTTACATTTGGTTCTGAGGGAAAATGCGCCCTTGATGTTTGCGCGAATCATTCATGATCCAACCTCACCTACAGAAGCAGTGAGTATGATGTCTTTTAATGAATCTTTGCAAATCGCCTTTCCTGATAATGTGCTAATTAGCAAGTTTCACTATGAATACGGCTAAAAAA
>JAUCNO010002182.1:0-13563 GCA_032353835.1 Enteromius viviparus
AGCAGACGTGGAGGACTATAATGTGATAAGAGCTCACTCAAGTACTGAGGAGCTAAGCCATTCAGGGCTTTATAAGTCATTAACAAGATTTTAAAATCTATACGATTTTAAATAATAAAAAGAAATATATATATATATATTTATTTATTTAATTTTTTATTTTTTTTTTATTGCTTTTTCATTTCACTTTATTTTTGTTTTATTGTGTGTTATTGTTGCATTTTTTTAAAGAAAGTTTTAAAAATAGGATTGACTTAAGGATGTCAAATTACTTTTGACTTTTAATGACTGAACATTTTTTTGCCGTGTAGTTTCCTATTCTTTGAGGTTGTATTGTCTGGCGAGGGCATTCCATTATTTCAGATGAACTCATCTGTATATTTGGCTTTGACAGGTGGCTGTTTCAAGAATAAACACACAATCTGATGAATGTCCTGAATGCCTGTTGTTTGTGCTTGGATGCATTGACTATAGGCCAGCAGCAAATAAACACGTTAAAGTCCACGTCCGAACGCAGACAAAAAGCACACATTGCCATGGAAACAACTAAAATGTGGTTGAAATGACACGTGACATGACCTCCTTTAGGTCCTGCTGATGGTTTAACTAGTGTCATCATGACCAGTGCAGCACAGAATGAGACCAGAAATAATAGCAAACAACATAAGAGCTGCTGTTTCATCACAGCTGGACCAGCGGTCAATACTTCTGTCCGCCAGCAGTTATTACTGCTCTCTAATCAGAGTTTGCTGGAAATCTCCACCAATGTGAGAAGATAACCAGTGTTGTAGAAAGGAAAAGCAAATATGATGGTGTTGGTCTCTCCCTGCTGGACAAAGAATATACTGCATTCAGTCATATGCACTTCTTCAACTTTAACAGGAAAGCAAATCTCTTTTATTTGAATAAAACCTACACTTTTATCTAGCCTGCGCATTTTTAATGTTTTAGTCTCTTGTGCTCTCCAAAGCTGAACTGATTTCATCAAAACGCACTAAAAGCAAATATTGTGAGATATTTTACAATTAATACATTTTTTAAACTATTTATAGGCTATATCTACCGTACACCCTTCTTTTATCTATTTATTATACATATTTTTATATGCATATTTGTTTATTTACTGTATAATTAAAAAAGGTTTTATCCACAATATTATATACTTGATTATAGAATTTTGCTACAGAATTTAATGTAAGATTTTTACTCATTAATTAGGCCTAATTTTTACAAATATCTGCACACGTTTTTCCCTCATTCTCATGTATTGCTATTGAAATGCTTTGTTTTATTATCAACAATATGGATATTATAATTGCCCTTATTTAATGGTCTTGAGATTGTGTCTTTAATTGAGCTGAATGAAGACAAATTAATTTGAAATCAAAGCTTGACAGTAAGTTGTGCTTTATAATGAAAAAGCAGTGACTCTTCTTATTCAGTTTTATGCATTAATGAGATGCATAATAAAGCCTAGTGTTTTACTAACTGTATAATTTTAGTAGTACTGTGGCAAAATTAAACCACTAGATGGTGTAGATCTACACTTCACCCAAAGATGTAATGTAAATGTAATGAAAATTGACATCTACATAACCTAGATGAGTTTGTTTCTTTGTATTTTAGCCAGAAGCAACCATTTAAAGATAAAATATCTTTATGGTGGATAGTTTTCTTACAAACAAACAGCTTTTGAGATTATTATGATGTTTTAAAAACTTAAAAGCTGTTTTGACGGCACCCACTCTCTGCATGTTCTACAACTGGGTAAGGTCTGTGTATGCATAAACAAAGGTGTATAAAATTGCCACCAATATTTAATTTAACAAGTGAATTGAACAGGTTTAATGACATCAATGTACACACAAGGCAGTACAGGACGTGTGAAAGGTGAAACGTTTACATTTACAACACGACACACACGTAAATCCAAAAGAGCAAAAAATAAGACATTGTGTGAGTAGTTGTATATAAAATCGATACAGTCGTTGATTAATAAGGCCTTGAACATGAAGCATACATGCATGACATCTTTGTTGTGTTTGGTTGCACTCATTCGGAGCTTGTCTGGAGCATGCAAAAAATACAGCTGCTTCTCTCATGAGATCAAACCACGTAGCACACAGTCCGTTTGCTACAAAATATTGTAAACATATAATACATCAGCACCTGTAGTGTCCATTTCAACAGTCCCACCACAACGATCGACCACTGGAAGGGAGAGACCGGTTCAGTCCGTGACCTTTATGCATCAGTGAATGGGTCGTTGACTGGACATGTAGAGCTCAAAATAACATTTCAGCACACAGACAGCTGATATGATTCACTTCATCACCAACACCACAGGCTTTGATGCACTCCTATTTGTATTTAAGCAATATGATATGTGATATTGCTTTCATACAGCCATTCAGATCGAGTAACTGACACTAAATAGCCAGTCGTTCTGCTGTTGCTCTGCCAAAGAAAATAGTTCCAGAAGAAGCTGTCAACAAGTCAGTAATACAGTGTTTAGAAATACTGCTTGCGCAATTAAACTAGTGTAGGAGAACTGTTGTATGAGCCAATATAAAACGCTAAAATATAAAAAAAAAAGCTGATGATTGGTCAATGCAGCGTTCCAGTAGTGCTTAAATACAGGAGCAAAACACCTTTTGCATATCAAAAACTTTAGTTTTGTTGCATAGCAACAATTAGTGAAGTCAAGGACTGTGTTTTCTATCGGAATGATTGCGATTAATATAACAATTTAATGAAAATATTCGAAAAAAACGCCGCCAAAGAAAATAGTTCCAAAAGAAACCAAAACACGATTGTGTTGCTAAGCAACGCACAGCGGACTGATACAAACAGTGAACTTCCCAGTGATGTTTTATGAAAACTTTAGGAACGCTTCTTAAACAGATACAGATGTTGGTGGTACTAAATGATTGTTTAAGAAAAAATGTCAATTATTATAACGAAAATAGTTCCAAACGAAACCAAAACAGAGCCGGACTGACAGCTGTCAACACGTACATGCGGAGTAATACTTGGACGTTTTAGGAAAAGGTTAGGAACGCTGCTTGTCCAATCAAACACATTATAGCCTATTAAACCACAAATATATATAGTTCCTATTTTTGCTGAAGATTGATCCCAAACAGCTCACGGATCGCTGTCAATGTTCTGTCAAGTCAGGGACTATATTTTCTTGCGGAAGTAGACTAGCTTAATAAAACACAGTGTTTCCTTACTATTTCTCAGTCACTTGAGGCCGTGCTATCCTGCGTAATAGCACGACCTCTCGCGCACTGCTGAGGAAGTGTGACGTTTCACCAAACCAGAGCACGCTGTTCATCAACCACCCAAACACTGATAGATAAAGACTGTCCATTAATAAGCTTGCACTTGATTAGGCAGCAGCTGGCACCCGTTGTTGACGTGGTTCATCACTCTCTGTTTCAGCTGCGCCACTTGCTCTCTCAGCACGCTCGCCGTGGACGCGAGCTCCGTGTTCTGGTTTTTCAGGCTCTTCACTTTGTCTTCTAGCCGGGATATCCTCTCCAGTTTCCGCTTGCGGCATTTGGAGGCGGCGATCCGGTTGCGCAGCTTCTTTCTCTCGGCTTTGATGCGCTCCTGCGTGTCCATGTCAATGGGGGAGAGCGGCGGACTGTCGCCGAAGCTCTGCATGTCGGGAACGGTTTGCGGCTCGTCTTTTAGCGACGGCTGCGTTTGCGCGGCCATGGGTGGCGGCGGCGGCGGCGGGAACGGAATGGTTTCCGTGGAATAGTTCACCGTGGTACTCCCGTACGTGCTCAAGTTCGTGTACACGGGCAGATCCGTGGGCAAGGCGAGCGCGGTGCTGCTGGCGAGTCTGCCGAGCGTCGGGGGCACGCACGCTCCGCCGTTCAGCTGGTTCTGCTTGTGTAAGTCCTCCAGGGCTTTGACAAAGCCCTCCGCGAACTCCTGCTCGTCGCTCACCGACTTCGGATAGACGAACTGGGAGGTCGGCGTGGTGGTCACCATTCCGTTGGACTGGATGATCAGCCTCTCCAGCTCCGGAGAAGCCAGCTTGAGAAGCCCCAAATCGGGGGAGTTGAGAATTCCTTCCGCATCCCGCAGATCTGGCTTGAGGCTGGAACTGTTCTGGTCGTCTAGGTTCAAACTCATGTCTTTCTTCATCATAATGCGCGATATTCCTCGGATGTCCTCGTCTGGGTAAAGGCTTGTTCCCATCCTACACCCTACAGAGGGGTGAACTGGGTCTGCTGTCCAAACGAGTCATTTAGACGATCGTTAATGTTCTCAATTCTTGCCGCGAATGTTTGTTTTTAATCGATTTATGGTATTGTTTTATGATATCCCTGCTTCTCCCCGCGCGAGAGGTGTTATCTATGGGCGTCAGTACGCATTTGCAAGTTTTCTATCCCTAAAAATTCCATTATGTCACTTTAGAGCGCTGAGATTGGCCAAAGATGACGTTTTCTTCCGGTTTCGTTTGCATAAGGGGCCGCGCTCGCCGCCGTCGCCGCGGAAACGGCGAGTAAACGGCAAACAGTGCGGTGCATTGTGGGTTGATGTCATAGCGAACGTAGAGCGCGGGAGGGTGGAGAAACGAGGCAGTCTGGCAGAAAATGTTCCCTTGTTTATGAAAGCGCTGAAGGTCCGTGGATGCTCTGTCAAGTGTTTCTTCTGGTGTAATAATCCACACCCTCGGTTATGTCCAGAGAGACTGAACTAGAAACACAACACAATCATCAAGATTCCTTAACTTTAATTCACTTAATGGGTTTATTTCCACGTTTGGAATCCAAGTTTTTGGGGATCTTACTGTAAAACAAACACACACACACACCTGTTGTGTTTCCATGTTTTATAGGGACTCTCTGTAGGTGTAATGGTGTTTCTACTGTACAGACTGCACTACACTGACCCTACACCCAAACCTACCCCTTACAGGAAACTACAGGCACTTTTAGATTTTCAAAAAACTTAATTCTGTGTGATTTATAAGCTTGTTTCCTCATGGAGACCTAACAAATATCCCCACAAGGTCAACATTTACTGGTATTCCTATCTTTGTGGAGACAATTGGTCCTCATAAGGTGATAAATACCAGGTGCACACAAACACATACATACAATTATGCTGAAGAACATGAAGAATATTTTCATATTTCAGATATAGATTTATTGTTCCAGATTGCAAAGAAGATATTTGTAGAAGAATCATTTGTTTTTAAAGACTTGGTTGTGAAACAGAAGTATGTTGCATAACCAATTGAATTATTATTGATTAAGGTGAAGGATGAAAAGCTAGTTTTATTCTCACTCTTAGTAGGAGACTAAATGTAGATATGGTAGCATATATGTTGCAGTTCAATAAAAATAAATTTTTCTCTGCGATATGTTAAAGCGTGCTGTATGCATAAAAGTATGTATGTGTTTGAATTCATAATAATATTAAATATTGTTTTCACTGCCATGTGTTATAAGCAAAATAAAAAATCTACATCTATATGTGGTTGTTTGTCTTGGATACCTCAAAACCTGTTTAATTTAATGGACCTGTCATAAAATCCTTGAAGAGAACTTTAATAACTTAATAACTTTACTAAGAAATCGTAACCTTGAGGGATGTGATGATGCTTTGAAGTTAAATTGAATTTATGAATTGAATTAGCTGTTTTGGCAAGCCAGATTTCTATAAATAACACTGCAGGCCGTGAGTCTGAGAAAGAGAGGGGGGGGGGGGGTCTGAATGGATGTGATGACGTCTGCAGACGTCTGCATCAGAGAATAGAAGCAGCATCATCCGTTGCCATGGCAGCAGTGACGCAGGGGCAGGTGGATTGCGCGGGTGAAGATGTGCAGCGCTGCAGCGGATGCTCCGCGAGTGGGTGGAAGAGCACAAGCATTTCCAGCAGTTTTAGACTTTACAAATTACAGCTTACAAAAGCAGGAGGAAAAGAACAACCATACGTAGTTATTACACAGGCAGCGGTTGTTTAACAATTTATATATATGTTCTCCAGTGTGATGCACCTCTGTAATATATAAATACAGTATTATCTGCATGTCTCATCATGTCAATATCTTAGTGAAATTGATTACTTTCATTATTAATCATACTTTTATTATTCATGTGACCTGATCATTGTGGCACACCATATGTTTGTTATATAAATTATATACATTTTGTATGTAATTGTCTTATACATTTTATTATACTTATGTAAATTATTTTTGTAAATAAAACAAACATTTCTGGAGTGTGATTTACAAGAAAATGTTATTTTAGTATTTTATTCTATGTACTTTTTAAAATTATGTCTAATTCAATGTGTTATATGCTACTATTTCTGAGTGAAAACAATTTACGTTTTAATTATTAACAATTACAATTCTCTCTTTCTTTTTTTCAATGCTGTAAATAAAACAAAGATTACAGTAGGAGTATGTTTTATGTCAAACAGTCACCTTTTCCTTGTAATTGTCAGATTAACTAGCAATTTCTGAGTGAAGATTATTTCTACTCCGTTTGTTCAGTATTTTGTCCCCACATCATTAAAACAGGCTGACAGTGGAGTCAGGGAATCAGACTGAAGGTGTCTTGGTGTTTAGAGTGACTCATGAAGGAATACTGCTAATTAACTATAAACACCCTTCTTTCCTTTGAGACCAGCTCACGCAAACAGGTTTGAACCAGATCTCTGCTCTGGGTGTTGGCACACAAGACAAAACTACCAAACTCTCCTCAGGAAACTGGGTCCATGAATGTTCGAAGACGATCACATAAAAGAATAAAGATTTAAATGGTAATCAATCATGAAGAACCACAATAACATGCCATTTTGTGCACGTTTTTTTTTTTATACCAACATGAAGTGCATGTTATAGGTTACATGTATAATAAACATAAAACACTAGATAGGTATACAACAATAGGTAGGTAAATAGCCATACAGTGATATATAGATATGGACAGATATATACGGTAGGTAGAAATTCCTTTATTTATAACTTATATTTTATTTTATATATATATATATATATATATATAGATAGATAGATAGATAGAGAGAGAGAGAGAGAGAGAGAGAGAGAGAGAGAGAGAGAGAGACACTGTTATGTTGGTGTGTGAAGTTCAATAGCCAAGAGTAATTGAGTATAAACAAAACCATAGTCTTTTAAATATAATCCAGCAAGTAAACTTACATAAAGCAAATCACAGGACACACGTCTAAACATTAACGATAACTGACAAATACTGAGACACTAATTAACAGAACTAGGTCACAAGAGGAAAACACAGAGCACATGGGAAATGACAACACGATGTAACATTGTAACATTTCGCCCCCTCCTGACAAGGGGCAAACTTTCACCAACAAATAACAACAGAGGAGGGAGGGAGGGAGGGGGCTTTGGAGGAGGGTGTGGCACAGGAGAGGAGGCAGTAACAAAACAAAAGCAAACTTAAATTTCCAGCCAAGGAGGATCCCGGAGCAGAAGGAGCCAGATTGTGGCCCAGAGACCAGCCAAGATGAGTCCCCAGGGCGGAGTCGACGGCGGGAGGAGCCATGGAGGAGGAAGGGCTGACGACTCCAGGGGGCCAACTGACGAAGATGACGTAGATGGAAGATGAACCCAAGGTGAAGCAGAGCAGACAGAGAACTGAGGCGACACAGAGGATCTGGAGGGCCACGGCGGAGCTGCAGGCTCAGGTAACCGAGGCAGAGGCGGGGATCCGGAGGACTGCTGCGGAGCCGGTGCGACCGAGGACAATGGTGGAGCCAGAGGGAAGGAGGAGCCTGACAGAGCTGGCAGGATGGCGGGACGAGGTGTAGCCAGAGGAGTGGAGTCCAGAGGCAGCGGATGGTCTGCTCCTGAACAAGGCGGAGGCGGGGGAATGAGGGAGCCCAGTGGAGCTGGTGGGATGACGGGCCACTGTGGAGACAAGGGAACTAAGAGCCTAGGCTGAGCTGATGGGTCGGAAGACCGAGGTGGAGTCCAATGCTCGACGACTGGAGGTGACACCAGGGGATCCATACACCCCAGTGAATCCGGAGACTGGCTTCCACAAGACGGATCAGCACACCCCGACATTGCCTGCTGAGGATGAGCGGAGGGCATGACAGGATCCGGTGGAGATGGGGCTGAGGAACTGCCTGGCATGAGAGGAGGCAGGAGAGGGAGGCTGGGAGGTAGTGCAGGATTGCCGGGACTGGCTGGGACCAGCGGAGATTCGGAACTGGGTAGCACCTCTCCAAACCAGTCATGTCAATCCTTCTCAAATAATCCTAGCAGTTCCTCATAGTGTCCAGAGTCAACTTGTTGCTCACCCTCAGCAGCAGAAGTGTTGACAGGGCTTAAATCCGTGCCCTCGATCTCCACAATGACGGACGATGTTGAAGGCTTACGCACCTGGTCAGACACCGCTAGAGGCTCAGGCTCATGTTTCACGCTCCGCTGATCCTCTCAGTCTGTGGTGGGCTCTTGCACCATCTCCGTCAGCGATGTTGATCATATTGGGCTGGTCTCTGGACATTGTGGTTGGCGTCGAAATCATCCTCCCCTGGGCAGACCATGAACGCCGAGTTGTTGCAGCACGACACCCACTCCACAAATGCGGCAAATATTTTCTTTGGACTGCCTGCTGGGACTCGTGCCTTTGAGGCTCAAAGTAGTTCAGGAAGTAATATAAAAATAATATAAATATAAAAATAATATAAAGTTCAGAGTAGCATCAGGAAGTCCAGCGTGTGATCCTCCAGCGAGCGGTCACTCTGCTCCAGTAGAAGGAGTTTGACGGGAGGGTCCATGGGAAGAGAAATATTTTTATTTTTAATATAATCCAGCAAGGAAACTTACATAAAGCAAATCACAGGACACACTTCTAAACATTAACGATAACTGAACAAATACTGAGACACAGGGAGCAACTTAAGAAGGGCAGACAACCAACGTAAACGAACTAGACACACCTTTGATTCAAACAGAATCACTAATTAACAGAACTAGGCCACAAGAGGCATGATAACATATCACATGTAGCACACACAGGATCCTATATATTTGAGTACTGTACAGACATAATGTTTTTCAGTCATTGTATTATCCAGCTGGTAGGCAAATATAAATATATTCAAAATGAAAGAAAATCTAGTTCTTCAATGATTTTTATAAAGCGGTGATATTTTAGTGTGTATAAATGGAGCACAGCCGGAGCGGCAGGTGGCGCTGTTGTCCAGCGGGGGCTGGGGTCTCGCTTCAGACCGCGAGAAGAAGAGCTGAACATGATGTGTGTGTTTATGTCAGTCTGTGAAGATCGGATCTGATGATCGTTGTTCTGTTCTTGATCGAAACTCTCTCATTTCTCAGCGATGGAGCAGAAGAAGACGGTTATCGTGACAGGTAAACCGGGAGGAAGGCGTCGGCGCGGAAAGCGCGATGTTTTGGTGTCTCGTGTGATTGTTGTCTCAGTTTGAAGAGTTTGTGTAGTGACAGCTGAGTGCTTCTGTCACTGATGTCATCATAATCAGTTTCGAGGCACGCAATGATCATCATTCAACCCGAGAAATACACAACTAAACTGCATAAAGCACTTGTTTTTTTTTTTAATCGAAGCACTACCACTAACGTTACTTTAAACTATCAGGAAGTAACGTCACCACGACATTCTGAACACCGTGTCGTGTTTTGTTGTTTTATTTTATCCATTCAGTTCATTTAATTTATTATTCTGTGCATGTATACATTTATAATTAGTATGATTTTTGTGTCTTGCATTTGCTTTGGTAATAACTTTTTTCTTGGTATTTTTCACTATGTTTTACTATGTAATTTGTTTTAGTTTTTTTTAGTGTAATATTATTCCTATTCGTTTTTGGCATTGATTTATTTTTATTTCAGGTCTATATTAGGTTTATTTTAAACTTTAACAATTAAAATTGAAAAAAAAAACATAAAAAAAAAATGAATTTAGTACCATAATTTCCAGATTTTAGATTTAGCTGATAGAAAGAGTGTTTGCTTGGGTCTGGCTGTTGTTCTGGATGTTTTTGATGGCAGCCCCTCATTTAAAACTGAAACGACAGTGTTGCTCATTACATCCCGTTTAAAGCAGGTCCAGATCTTAGACTCTGGACTGCAGGGTTTAGATATCGCTGACTTCAGCATCTGTTAGTGTCTAACAGCTCTAACACAGATAAGATGAACCTGATGACAGCGTCCAGTAAGCTGAAGCCAAAAGGGCTGTCAATTCACTCTGAAGAGGTTTTTTGCTGATAATGACTGGATTCTTGCATTTTATTTATTATATAAATACTTATCACATGTATTATTAATCTGAGTTGAAATTATCTTATTATGTGAGCAGAAAGTGATTCTGAGACAATGATCAGTCATTCAGCTCAGTGTTATTATATAAAACATTCGACCAGTCAGCATGAAGTATATCGCAGTATTTCACGTCAACCTCATGATTTCTGTGTTTGTGTAGGTTTTGAGCCGTTCGGTGAACACACTGTGAATGCCAGCTGGGTGGCAGTACAGGTATGATATATTCACTATGAGCTGCACCCACTGTTTGTTCATGACTTAACATCAAGATGTCCTCTTTCTTCTTGTCAGGAGCTGGAGAAGCTGGGTTTGGGTCACGATATAAACCTTCACGTCGCTGAAGTTCCTGTGGAGTATCAGGCAGTCCAGAGTCTTCTGCCGTCTCTATGGAAACAGCACCTTCCTCAAGTACTGTAATGATATCATGTTTGTGTAGTTTTATTAGTTAGTGATGCTAAATGTCTAAATAATGTATATATGTAATTTATGTATTTATATAAAGACACACACTATATATGATCAGTTATTCAGTGTTTGTTGTGTTTATGCATTATGCATTTATGTATAAATTAAAAAAATGCTCATAAAAGTGGTATAATATTGTTTAATGTTAATAAAAATAAATATTTATCAAAGTTGTAAATAAAACAAAATTTCTATCTATATATATAGTAATGGATTACAGGGGCGTAGCAACCGGGGGGGGGGGACACGTCCCCCTCACTTTTAAAAACAGGTGATTCTGTCTCCCGCATTCCCAGATTTGTTAGTTAGATTTGAGTGAACGACCGGTTAGCCAATCACAGCACGAATCTCTTGGGCATCTACAATGAGCTTCAAATCTTGTTGCTCTTGTGCATTTTCGTTCATTCGTCCACTTGGCTGTCTGGGGTAAAATGCACCCTAGAAAAAAACAGAACCTGTTCTGTGTATCGCGTCACTTTGCGCAGAATTCAGTGTGTTCAATGCTTTGGTGCTGTTAAATGCCCATTGTTCATCTATTCAGGGTTTATTATACTGTATGTACTTTTGATCACATCACCTTACCGCCCCCCCACTTTTAAATTGACTGCTACGCCCCTGCTGGATTATTTAATAATCTTAATTTGTGTTCTGTGTACATAAAATTAAAAAAAAAAAAATATATATATATATATATATATATATATATGATGCATTGTATCTTATTACCTGTGTTATAGTAGTATCGGTGGCTTTCATCAATAATCTTTTTTTTTTTTTTTTTTCTTTTTTTTAATCCTATTTTTCTTTCTGTTTTTTTTTTTTAAGTTAGTGGTCCATGTTGGAGTGTCCGGGATGGCTACGACAGTAACTCTTGAACAATGTGGTCATAACCAGGGTTACATGCGGCTGGATAACTGCTGCTTCTGTCCGGAGTCACACTGCTGTAAGGAGGGAGGACCGGACTGTATTCAGTCTGTTATAGACATGGACTGCGTCTGTGAGAGAGTCAACTCCTCCGGGCTCGGCGTCTCTGTGTCCGTGTCAAAGGACGCCGGCAGGTAAAAAGCTCTTCTTGCTTGTTTGCTTACATCTTTCAGAATCTACAAAATAAAGAGCCATAAAAAAAGCAAAGAAGGAGCCATAAAAAGCGCATGTTGTTTTTTGTTTGGTAATATAAAGCTGAGGACCCTACTCAATGCATGTCCTTTTTGTCAGATATATTTTTTAGGACTGGACCACTTTTAATGTATGTAGTAAACTCTTTTTTTTTTAAGTAAAAGTTGTTTTGTAAAATATTGCCGGAGAAAGTTAATGTAAAAAATCTTGTGTAATATAACTTTGTTTGTTTGTTTGCTTGTTTTTATTGTATTTGTTATACTTTTTTCTCCATAAAAATAGCCTAAGATGCTGACATAGCATTAAATAAAAATATACTACTACTACAGTGATGAATAAGCTATTTCACGTAACAGATGATTATAACAGTGATGGGATAACGGCGTTACTAAATGCATTGTTGTTGTTTTTTTCAGAAACAAGAAATAAAACGAATTAGCGTTTCCCCGTTACAACTCTGTTATTGTTACTGACAATAAAATTGGCTGTACTTACTATCATTTATTATAATATTATTAGAATTTGAATCTGAATGGATGCACAGTGTCGCTATATTTGATGTACCATAAGCTCCGTGAAGGAGCGCGGGTCGCCATTGCTTTGTCTATACAGATCAAGAGAGTCTTACACAACATGCTGAATTGACGCACTACATGTAAACGATATTCATTCTTGCATTTTCCAGTCAAAATAACGGATCAAAAGAACCGCCGGTTTCTCTGGTCGTGGACGGGACTAATGCACTACTGACAATCTCATTGGTCGGAGCTCACCTATTCCAGCAAATCAACTAGAGCGAATGCAGACAGTGTGATTAATATTCATGATCCCAGCTGCTCATTAATCCGTAGTGCATTTTATATTGTTATTAGTAGTAGAAGTTCTAGTAGTTTTGTTATCTTAGATTTTTTTTTTATAGAAGCACTAATTCAGTTAGCATTACAAATATGCATTCATACTTGGTAATTCTGCTCATCATCATAAAATACTAAATTATCATATTATAATTCTTGACTCACTGTTGCTATATGTCAGTAGATAAATAGTGTAGATGAATGTACAATGTTTTATAATAATTATTATATTTAGTGTCTATTTCATTCATTTAACATATAATATTGGGGGCATCCAAGTTTTCTTTAAGTAACGCAACAGTTACTTTCCCTGGTAATTAGTTACTTTTATAATGATGAAGCTAATAATGTAATTACTTTTTTTTAAAGTAACGTGCCTATCACTGTATATAAATGAGTCAAAGATGAAAAAGGTTAGAAGCATCAATACAGTAAGTGATTTACTGCTTTAAACTGTTGTTGATCAATAGTTATAAAGTAATGCATTACTCCCTAAAACAGTAACGTACTGCTTTTTAGGAATGTGTTACATTACTTTTTTTGTTTTATTTATGGTTGAATTGCAACAGTGAAGGTCACCAGCAAATACTTAATAAACACAGTTAATGAACTGGGAATGAATACATGAGGATATTTGCGTACACCCATTTAATTACTGTAGTAGCTCGGCTTTCTATTCTAAGCTTGTTTTTATTTATTTATTGTGAATGAGATGATTAATGATAATGATTAAAGTGCCCCTATTATGCCATTTTAAAGGTGGCTAAAATTGTTTTATGAGTGTCTTAAAACAGGTTTATGTG
>JAUCNO010002183.1:0-13556 GCA_032353835.1 Enteromius viviparus
TGATCGTTTCTTGGAAAGTTACGTTCAGTTTTATAAAGTTTCGTTCATTTTTATTGGCACAGAAATAATTCCATACAAACTCCTCCTTTGCATAATTTTAATCTTAATTGGTCTGGTTTTCGTTTCATCTGGCCTGTAATACTGATAAAGCAGCGTTTGTGAGCAAAGTGATGCTCTGTTTACAGTATTACCGAGGCAACTATTTTAATCCAAAAGCAGCATCTAGTGGCATGGACAGGCAATATGCTAATATTTCACGTTGACTTCAACAGGAAACTACGATTTGTATTATAAACAACTCATTTCGTGGATTCATTTCTTTTGAGAGACAATAGGCTAACTTTATACAAGGTGCACTTTTAAATGTAAAACTTTGCAGGAAGTTTTTCGTTCAGAGCGGTGTTACACACTGCATGAAAGGCACTTTAAAGAAAGGAAGACTGAAACCCCTTTGCTAGATGATGAGTCTCTGCACTCTGCAGAGAGGTTTCTCAATGTCCCAGTGCCTCTCATGTATACGTGGCTTTTACAGTCTTTTTACCAGCTCTGAAGGCCGTCCTCTTTTCACAGTAAAGAATATGTGAGCAGCATGACAAGAAGCTGTCTGTGCACTGTGGGCCCCTGACAACAAAGGGCATCGCTTCAAAATAGGGAGCCATACAATCTGAGCATAGGCTATCCTATGGAGAGACACTGAGGTGTGAAGCAAATTCACTGCATTCCACATTAGTCTCAGAATTCATACAAAAACAATAATCTTGTATACTGGACATACACTTTTGACACAGCATGTTTTATGTCATAAAGATCTACAACAGACACTGTTGGAATGATTATATGCTGTCTTCACATCAGATCTGAATATAGATCTAAGTCTGTGATCATTTATGTCCAGACATCAAATCTAAAGGTCAAGTGTCTGGAGTATGAAAAGGCACATAGGGAGCAGTGGTATTTTATTTATAACACTTAGGATAGAAGACACAGTATCTGTACCGCTCATATCAACCAGAGAAAATGGAGGATGATTCGCCGCTCTTAGAGCAAGACCCTTCTTGTTCGGTGTGTGGGGAAGTGTTCAGAGTTCCAGTGGTCCTTTGCTGTATTTTATGCGGGTGCAGCTTCTGTGAAATTTGCTGTCAGCAGTTTTGGGAGGCGCAATGTCCCTTCTGCAGAAAAGAGGCCTCTGGATCCCATCTCAGAAAGTTCAGGGAGCAAAGACTAAAGGTATTAAATCCAACACAGCTCAATGATAAGGAGATGTAATGTAAACCACATCAGATTCTTCAAGATTATCAATGCATGAAAATAGTGAATCTCATCTTGCACAATCTAACTTATGTTTTAATTCACCTATTTCACCCAGTATGTCAACAACCACCAGCAACCTTGTTACACTGTCTTACAAGACCTTCTTTCTATATTTCATTGGTAAATCACCAGTTTCTCAGTTCTGTGAAAAAGTCTTTGTCCCTTGTCTGAATGTCTGAGTTTGGCACATTAAGATCCTAAGTGGTCAGATTTCATTATGGATTATGGCATTCACTTTATTTTAATGTAAGAACAGGCACATGCATTTATAACTTGAATGTGAGAGGCTTGATTCATTTGCTTAGCCGTACAAAAACATCTGTTATGCTGCTTGACGTTACAAACTGGTTTACTCAAATGCATTTACAGTTTGCAGCGTTGCTTGTAAAATAAGTGTGTGTGTATGTATATACTTATCCACATATACACTCAACATTTGAAGTGGATCAAAAAAGTTAAATTAAAAACAAGAATGCATTTTGTTTTAATGTTATAGGTCCATTTCGATGAACGTTTTGATCCACTTCAAATGTTGACTACTGTATAAATATATACACACCTGCAGCAAAATCGCTCTTTCTAAGCCTCAACTGAACCACAATCTGAGTCATATTATTCAAATGTATACAGTATGAAATAGTTAATCTTATTCCATCTTTTATAAAAAGACTGGTCTCTTTGTCAGACAGCAAGACACAACATTATTCCGGGAGTCACCAAGAACCCTTGAGAATCTGTCAAAAACAGTGATGCTAGAATTTAACGGTTTGTAAATGTAAAGCCCCCTGTTTTTATTCTCAATCTTAAGCCTGACTGGGTTTTGCTCGAGAACAATGAGCCCTAAAGAAAGCTAAAATCATGAAATGGTCCATAATTAAACCCCAACAAAGTATGGTTAAAGTGTCAGGATCTAAAGCACACAGTTCACGCTTCAACGCCTACAAATGTCACTGGGCTGAGGCAGTTCTGCAAGCACGAGTGTGCCAAAATTCCTCCATATAAATAACAGCAGTAAACATTTGGTCGCAGTTATTGCTGCTAATGGGGGTGAAACCAGATACGGGCTATACCTCCATTAGCAGGATTAAATACAAGCAGCGCTTAATGTTTTATAACCATCCTTAATGAATGCGTGAAAGATTCGATTTGTTGTGTTGTTGTTTATGAAAAGTCATGAAAGAGTTTCAAATGACATTAGGTGTAAAATAAGAAAATGAGAAGGGGGCAAAAACTTTTTACACACCACTGTTCTTGCCAGTTCTCTGTTTATTTCTACTGCATGTTAATTTTTCTCATGAGGTGGCACACTTTATCTTCTCCAGTGGAATAAGAAAATCTTGTCATACTTCCTCTTACGTCAGTACCGGGGTCAAATTGCGCTTGATGTTACATAATGCAAAGTTTCAGCATTCATCAAAATATATCATATGTCAGCCTAGACCTTGCTCAGTGATGTATACACCGAGTAAATACAGGAGCCAATCAGAAGACAGCTCTCCCAAGGGTAATCTTAAGGGAGGGAGGGCAAAGTATTCCCTTGTGACCCAACCGGGCAATGAAGGGCTCAAAGGAACAATGGCTTCCAAGCAGTCACATCTTGCAGAAGACCTCTCATGTCCCATCTGTGGAAGTATCCTGCAAAAGCCTGTAGTGCTGTTTTGCAGACATCGCTTTTGTAAGCACTGTCTGGAGAGCCTCTGGATTGGTGGAGGAACTTGCGAATGCCCCCTCTGCTGTCAGCCGTCATCTATGGGGGAGCTCATAGTCAACACCACTCTTGAGAAGACCTGCGAAGGCTTTCTGGAGTGCTGCAAAAATGACCCTCTTGCTTGCAAGGAGCATGGTGAATCCTTGACGCTCTTTTGTTTGGAGGACCTGGAACCCACTTGTAGCAAATGCAAATCTTCTGCTAACCACAAGGGTCACAGGTTATACCCCTTAAATGAAGCTTCACATGACTGCAAGGTATGTCTTCATACATCCATCTTCACTTGCATCGGTGTTTGACATTATTTAGATGCAATGTTGATTCCCATGTATAGTTTCATCAAGTCAAGGACAATAAAACTGAAACGCTCTTTTATGAGACTAACTATTTGGACAGCCATCTCTTCTTTTTAGGACCTTGGAAATTGTTATTTATGGATTCTTGGCTGGGTTCATTATCAGACTATTAATAGCAGTATGTTAGGGTTGAGGCCTCCTGGTAGAGCTGAAACTAGATGCCAACGTGCTTAGTTTAGAGTTGATGAAAGTATACACTAGCATCTAAAAAAATCTTCGCAAAAGCAGCTAAAAATCTTTTAAAGTCAAGACCAAGGATGGATTAGGGTTACGAGGCCCCCTCTTCGCAGTCCACATTCTGTTAACACCAGGGAGTTAAAAAGAGAAACAAGACATTCTTGTATCTTGTTTCATTCATAGTTTCAATAAAATGTCAGAATTTGTATCTCATAATTTTGGCCTGATCTTGGGAGCCAAGCAAGTTTAGCAATTAGATGGAACTAGCAGTCCATTCAGGGTGTTTTACTGCCTACAGCAGAAGACGCTGGACTAGACACCAGCACTTCTGCAACCTTACAATCGGCAGGCCATTTGTAAATTGGACAGATGACCTCTATTTTCAAACCTTTGCTTTTGAGTGTCTACAGTTTTTTTCCCACAAACTTTATTTATACATTTAGCATTACAGAATTATCAAAAATATTTTAAAAGTACAATTTACATAACCAAATATACATAGAGAAGGTATTCAGGATACAAATAAGGAGGTATCAAAATAAGATACAATCAATAATCCCTTAGTAATAAAGAACAATTATTGTGTACAATCTGATCAGATTATCTTTGGACCGAGCAACACAGAAATGACTGAATGCATTTTTGACATTTGTTTTTGTTCGCGAGAACATGTTTTGTTGACCCTGGAACAACAGTTTTGACCATATCTCTACACCTACACCTAACCTTACCCATGAGTAATGCCATATTTAAAGATAGATGACTGACACTGATGTACAAGCACCAAACACTGATTGTAAGGCTAAACTTCACAAAAACTGTAATCTGGTTCTTCAAATCTGACTGGCTATTTACAATGTTTTTCCAGGGTCAACAAAAATGTTGATCCAGGGACACTTCGAACTCGGCAAAATCAGATTCTGCCGCTGTGCCTGTTTAAAATTCTCAAATACAACATGCTGTGCATTTATATACAAATTTTGTGTTGATTATGAGTTGATTCTTAGTTCATCTTCACAGTGGCACAATATGGGTGACAAACACTTGACCTGGAGATGCTGAGTTTAATGCTCACATGATGCAAATGTATACATTTGTGAGAAATATGTCATTTTAAATCTCATGGACTCATGGGACGTTTGTAATGGGCTTGGCTCTGTGTGGCTGCTAGCAGCTATATTTCCATAATAGACCCTTCTCACACTTCAAGGTTTGAAAAACTGAAATAAACTATAGAAGGGTGAACGTCTCTCAAGTTAAGAGGTCATAGCTTATAATTGCACTCCTTTTAGTGAGTAAATGCCAGGGCATATAACACAAAGAATCATGTTATAAATGTATGTTAAATCAAAATGTGAAAAAATAATAATGTCTTTGCAGGCTGTGAAAAGGATTCATTGCTTTGTGGGATCTGGTGTATTCAAATCTTGCCTTTGTTTTTGTTCCGAAGATATTTTTTTTTCAGATTTTTTTTTTTTTTTATGATGATGATTTGTATTCACTCCAGGAGGAACTCAAAAATGCTTTGAAACCACTTCAGGAAAAACTAAAGCTCTTCCGAAAAGCAAAACTCACTTGTGAGCAAACAATAGACTATATTAAGGTATTGTCATTTTGAAATTGCTTTTTTAATGAAGTTGATCAATTACAGAAAAAAATAATGAGTTTTCCACTTCAGAAAAAGTTAACGATAACGTTCTCATTACAGAGTCAAGCAGAGAACACAGAGAGGCAGATACGAGAGGAGTTTGAGGCTCTGCACCAGTTCCTGCGAGACGAGGAGGCATCCAGGCTTTCCATGATAAAGCAAGAGAAGGAGCAGAAAAGACAGATGATAAATGATAAGATCCAAGATTTGGAGAATGACATCACTTCACTCAGCAACACCATAAGAATAGTTGAACAGGAGATGAGGTCTAAGGATATACCGTTCCTCAAGGTAAACTTTTGTGAAGAAATGACTTAAAACACAAATTACAATTCACGTGCTACAGTGTGAGTAATCTGCTTGTGTTTTTATATTTCATTTAGAATTATAAAGACACCATAAAGAGGTACGAATCCTTTTCCATCTTAAAACATTTGCTCTGTGATCTAGGCCCAGAATAACTCTGTGTTTTCTGTGTATTGACAGAACCTGGCGTATTCCCCAGGATCCACAGATGATAACAGCTTCACTGCTTGATATAGCCAAACATCTAGGCTCACTGAAGTTCAAAGTCTGGGAAAGAATGATGGAAATCATTCAATATAGTGAGTATATTCAGTTTCAAACTACCAAGTCGGTCTCACGTTTACTGATTTGTACATTTTTAAAACACTATCAAGAAATGCCTGACATTACTATAATATCAAAATACTAAAATAATTATATATATAAAACTATGGTTACATTTTAATTTATGTTGGCCTTGTTACAAAGTCTACATTTAGGTACTGAGTGAAATTAATTAGGTTAGGTTTAGGATGAGGGTTTGGTTTAAGGTTAAGTTTTAGGGTATTATGCATAAATTATGCAGTGTAATAAAAATGGCATAATTCAAAAATATCTGAACTAATATAACTTTATCTTTGTGTAAATTTTCATATACAGTCCCCTCCACTAATATTGGCACCCTTGGTAAATATGAGCGAAAACAGAAAACGGTTAAAACTTTGATTCAAACAATTGACAAAAGTCTAATCTATGACTGTTAATCAATGGAAAGCAGGGGAAAAATCTTGTTATGAGAGAAATTATTTCGCTAGTTCACCTTTTAGCACCTGATTATTTCAACATCCTTTCCCTAGCTCTGAGTTTTCTCCTGTAAAGCCTGAAGAGTTTGGAGAACACTTGATCCAGAATCTCTCCAGATCCCTCAGAATAGCAGCTCTATGTTGGTGCTTCTCCTCTTTAGCACCTTACTCGTGTTTTTTATGTTCAGGTCAGGACTGAGACAGCTGTGACGGAAGCTTTATTTTGAACTCTGTGACAAATCTTTGTGTGTTGATTTAAATGTTTGTTTTGGATCATTGTCTTGATGAAAGATCTAAACATAGTCCATTATAGAGTGTGGTCGGTGTTTGCTGGTCAGTGGGTGTTTTTACATCTCTGTATTTCTGAAGGCAGACTGTATTTAGAAAATGCTGTTTTTAATTCATCCTGCATGTAAGGCAGCGTTTGTAAGCTCAGAGCTGCTTTGTCTACAGCGTTACCGGGAAACCTCTGTTTCTCGTGCTTAAAGAACCTCCTGCTGGCAGAGAATGAGTTTGCATTTTGTCTGATTTACGCAGCAAACATATTTTGCTTGTTATTAAAACTCTAGAAGGATTTAGCTGTTGTTATTGATTCTATTGGGATGCCTAGCTGGAACTTTAGGGCCACGCATATGCAGTAACGTTTGTTTATTTTGTCGTTGAAACGGTCTATTAGATTTAGAGAAGCAGTCAGGTTTAGTTTTTCCATCTGTTGGTATTTGATAGAATCCATGTCACGCATCTGCACAAGACGTCCAGGATCTCCAGCAGAAAAATAGGCCCACAACATTAAAGACGTATATCAGTATATCAAACCGTGGGCACCAGCTACTTTTTATCCTTGTTTGCACCAAACCCATCTAGTGGGTTTGATGTCAAAGAGCTTTTCAGAGTTTCATTTGATCATAGAAGCCAGTGTAATTTGAAGTTCCAGTCGTGTCTGACAAATGAATATGCGGGAGATTGCTTTTGAAGGAGTCAGGAGTTTTTTTTTCTTCCTAAAACCCATTTGAACAACGTGTCAATGTAGTGGCTGTTTGATATATATTTTAGGCTCTTTAAATCTCTGCAATTCTCCAGCTGTGATCTTTGGCCACTCAGACTCTCCTCCTCACCATGCATGAGGACAGTATAGACACACATCCTCTTCCAGGCAGATTTGTAACATCTCTAGTTGATTGGAACTTCTGAATTATTGCCCTAATGGTGGAAATGTGGATTTTCAATGTTTTGGCTATTTTCTTACAACCATTTCTATTTTGTGAAAATAAAGTGCTTGTCATTCATTGTCATAGGCATTAATTGGCATAGAGACCAGATAACTAATATATTGAGTGTGTGATGTAGAGAGCTTCATTCATTTAAACTGTAGTTTCTGAGATAGCAAGGAGAGCAAGTTTGCAAATGTGAAACCATTTATTTAACAGTTTTATCATTTAAAATTTTTTTTTAATACAAAACCTAATATTAAGTGACTTACATTTTAGGAACACTGCTGTTTGCTCTATTTCATCAGCAAAAGTTAGAAAACAAATCTGCAACCGTAGTCTGGCCTGGTTCACGGCAGCCTAGTGTGAGTACACCCTGAATCACAGCTTTTGAACAAATCTAGTGAGTCGATGATTCAATGACCGTTCAAAAAGAGAGTCACTTGCTTCATTACTAAACGAATCAACCATTTAACTGAATAATTTTTAACGGATGAATCAGTGAAAAATACAGGGACCTATATACAGGGTTCAGTTATATTCTGCAAATTAAACAAATGCACAAATATCAATGGGAATCTTAATTTCTGTTATTGATCAGAAAGTATATCTGTTCCTTTTTTTTTTTTTTAGTAGGACCACTAGTGCTCCTAAATCCTTAACAATAATATTAAAAACTAACTACAAAAGTTTTTGCAAGTGGAAACTATTAAATAAAGCTATTCTCCAAATCTTGCAGTACTGTAAAAGAAGTGTTTTAGCTAAGCAGACCAGTTAGAGACACAATCATTCTATTTTTATTTTTAAGTTAAATCATTCTTTAATTATACCAATCAGTCTTTTTTTTAATTAAACACAGGGGGTCATTAATGATGCTTACATTATAACGTGCAAATTCACAAACACAACAGATCTTTTGACCGGAATTGCAGGTGCTTGTCTTTACATACAAGATGGTTTGAGAAAATATTAAATAAGTAAATAAATGTGATTTTAGATTATAAAGTGTTCCGGAAAGTCATCCGATGTATTTAAACAACCCCTCCCCCCAACATAGAGTCCCCCAGTGAATTTTGGCCATTGGTAACAGGAAGTCACGACTGGTATGCTACAAAATGTAAATAAGAATGAATATACATCAGAGATATTTTACTCAAGAAAATTTTTAGAGAAGTCGACATCAATAGCCTCATCATCTGTGATGATTAATGGCCAAATTTTCATTTTAGGGTAAAGTAACCCTTAAGGTAAAAATAAAACACAGTTGCTTTAAAGAGACCATTTCCTTGCATTTACCTTTCAAACTTCCTTTGCCGCAGCTCCAGTTACTCTTGATCCAAACACTGCAGCAAGCTGCTTCCTCCTGTCAGAGGATCTGACCACAATACAGTGCTGCACTCAGACCTTCAAACTCCCAGAAAACCCTGAGCGCTTCAATATAGGTGCAGAGGTGCTGGGCTATGAGGGCTTCAGCTCTGGGCGACACAGCTGGGACGTGGAGGTCAAAAACAACACCTACTGGGTCATTGGAGTCGCAAGCGCATCCATCAGCCGGAAGGGAAAGCACGTTTTGACCCCTGCAGAGGGATTCTGGACCATAAGGCTACGAAACGGAGAGTATAAAGCCTGTACCGCACCATGGTCCCCACTCACTATGACTAAGGAGCCGCAGGTGGTGAGGATCGTATTGGACATGAACAGGTCCAGGGTGACTTTCTACGACCCACGAGAGAGAACGCCTCTCTTCACCTTCACAGACATCATCACTTCGAGAGCATTCCCATACTTCTGCAGCGCCTGTAAGGAGCACCCCTTGAAAGTGCTGCCAGCCTGGATCTCTATTAAGACAGACTGATGAGAAGAACGTCCCTCTCAGCATTTCTTTCCTCTCATGTTACAAATGTTTCGTGAGGGTGAGCTGGGATGGAAATACACTTCAGTTCCACTTTTTTCTGATTTTGAACCTGATGATCTGGACAGCAAGGTGGATGTCATCAAAACTGGCTAGATTAGACTTAAGAGAAAATGAAATAAGGAGTGTCGAGATAAACCAATATAGACGTTGTGAAGAAGACATAGTAATAACATAATATTACTAGATATAGCAATATATAGTAATATTATGTACAGAGTGGGCCATTTATATGGATACACCTCAATAAAATGCGAATGGTTGATGATATATCAAAATGGCCCATCTTGAAAAGTTTCCCCCCTCACATATACTAATGTGCGACAAACAGGAAGTTATTATCACCAACCATTCCCATTTTATTAAAGTGTATCCATATAAATGGCCTACCCTGTATATATAAATACACACTCATTCAGTAAATATTTTTTAAAATATTTAAATATATACAATTATATTTTATATTATATATAAATATATTTAACATATAAACATAATATTTTTTCATGAATATATACATGCATGTGTTTGTATTTATATATAGTTAATAAATATAAACAGTACACTCAGGACATTAGAATCAGAAAAGAGGAGTCTTCAGTTAAAATGACAATTTATTCATTTTAATCATTCAGAAGTCTGCAGTAAATTAATGCGATTACATGGTTTAGTTTTCAAAACATCTTTGTTCACATATCAGAGTCAGGTCACACACGGGTAAAGCTTGAGGAGGTAAAATCCAAGGCACTTTATTGTGGCTCTTTACAATGACACTTTGTATCTTCCAGCTTTCTAAAACATACACTCTTTCTCATCAAAAAGTATTGTAGTGGATAAGTCTATAGTGTCAAAACCAGACCGACAGTGGCGTTTCATTTTTCATACTGCTGGCTTTTGGTTGTGCTTTTAAAAAAAACGGTTAAATTCGGAGTGCATGTGTATTTCGTCACCTGTACACTGCCATCAAATCAGAATAACACATTAAAATAATTCTCTCTCACTGTCTCATCTATTGCATATCAGATATTCAGTTCTTCATTGTGAAGACAGCTTATGCGTTCTAGTAAGCTACCAAATTGAAGAAACCCATTCAAAAGCAATACTATTAAAATATCAACTAAAACGTAAAAGCTGTCTAAATACTAGCAGAACAAATCTGAGTGGGTTCTGTTGCATTGGGTAACACTGCTTGCCGTCACAGGTCTGAAGACCAGGTAGGTTCAGACTACCTTCTCTTCTCCTTCGTCTCAAATGGATATTCCGCCTTCTTCAAAAGCATTGTACAGCTCCTCGGTCACCAGCTCGTAACGGCCTGCTCTTGAGTTCAGAAAGTAGATTTGGTCAGTTGTGAGCCGTGGATCGTATCCTTCCCTCTGCAGTCTGGTCTTCTGAATTTTGAAAGTTCCTGTGAATAGTAAAAAGAGTAAGAAATCAGCTCAAAGCATGCATATTAATATTTTGATCAACCATAATTTAACCAAATGGCCATAGTAGTGAGGTAGATTAAAGTAAGAACTATATATATATATATATATATGTGTGTGTGTGTGTGTGTGTAACAGCTCTAAGTGAATGAAAACAGGAACACTGTCTCTCTCCTACAGCTCACAAACACTGCTTTATCGACAAATCACTGGAGGGGTTTTAAACAATGAATCATTGAAGGAATCGTTTGGGAGTAGTGAACAAATAAGGTAAAAATAAATGTATATTAAAGAAGTGAAAATGTTTCTTGACCTTTTGTTTAAGACTCCCAAAACCAAAATATTAACAGTTCAAAACCCATAATAGGTGCACCTTAAAATAAATTTAAATTGAACCCATATATTTATTTGAGATTTAAAAAAAATTAAATGTCAATGTCAGAAAAAATAGAAATGAAGAGTACAGTAAAAATCTGATACTGTGACCTAATAAAAATGTTATGTTAAATATTACAAATGATAATATGTAGCTATTAACATAAATATTTACATTTTTTACTAAAATATTTTAATATATTAGAAATGTTATGCAGAGATTTCTGACAATATTTTTGAATGATGCTGATGATGAGAAATTGTCTGAAAAAAGTGTCTGACATCGGTCTAAAACTTTCATATTTACAATTTGTGATACAAAGTTTGCAAAAATTGTTGGTTTGAAAGCTTAATAGCTCAATAAAACCACATTAATCATTGTGATATTCACAATGTTGCTTAATATTAACTCGCTTGCAAAACTACAGTACATACTATATATGGTTTAATACTTAATATATCTTTCATTACCAGCCTTGTGGATATTTCCTCACCTGTGGTATCTACACATGGGGAGATGCGTAGAAATATTGGCCGTGCGTATGGAGGAAGAGCTTGCTGAATCTCTTTCAGGAAAGAATTACAGTTAAAGTTTCCTGTTGAGTCAGCGATGGCAGCCATTCCAGCCTTTCCCTCCACACCTATACAAACACACACGCAGACAGTATATGAGGATATCTGAAGTATAAACGCATGGGTCCTGTGAACTTTAGGACAAAAGCTGCTTTATCCATCTCACCTGGTACATTTACTCCAAACACTGCAACGTCAGTTTGTCCCAGCAGGCCGCTCAGTGTTCCCTCCACTTCAGTAGTGGACACGTTCTCACCTTTCCAACGAAACGTGTCACCACTCCGGTCCCGGAAGTACATGTATCCAAGCTCGTCCATAACTAAAACATCACCTGTGAGACACCATACCAACAAAATAAGGTAGTGGAACATACACATGGGTTTAAATATCCCTAACACTAGAAGTTCTTAGAGATACATTATAGGCAGCCTATGATGTGTTAAACCAGAAAACCTTTGAGGACTGAGGAAAAATAACATCTCTCGACTAAGAAGAACATAAAAAAACTGACTTCAATATGCTACAAAGCGTTTGAATAGACCTGTGGAGTTTCTAGAAGAATATATTACGGAGTGATGTGACGAACTGGAACTTTTTAGACCCGAAAATTAGACAGAATGGTCACAGCATAGTAGCATATTTTTTCAGTCGCATTATTATTTTTCATTTCACCTTCCACAGTGTTTAACTTTCAGTGTTCGAAACTTTTAGGCCCTGGCACTTCTTTGCAGTGTGTAACAGATGCACCTGACAGATATGCGGAGTCGTTTTTCTTGAACACGTTGTAGGCGATCTTCTTCCTGGTGGCATCCTGACTAGCGTACCCATCAAACCGACGCAGAGGATCGTCCTGATTAATTCTTCCCACCAACAGCCCAGGCTCTCCTGCGAATAGAAGTCAACGCACACAGAGGAGAAGCCTATGATAAGGGCACAAAAAGAATCTATGCAAGGAAAATTACTATTGATTATTTTCTACATTGTTCTAATCTGATGCAGTCAAATAATAACCCTTTCAACTTGATAACTCTTAGAATAACCTTTTACTTGTGTGCCTGTGTTGTCTTTTTCAAAACGAATTCAATGAAATGCCATTTAAAAAAAAAAATTGTTGTTTAATTTGACATTTGATAGAACGCAATGACATAAACACATCTGATAAGTGTCCACATGAGCTTTAAGGCCAACGTATCTCAGACTTCTTTCAAAAAGATTAGATCTGTTTATTATATATCATTAACATTTATTTGGGAAACATCTGAGCCAAAGTGTTCTGAGCTGTGAACGCACCAGGTTGGCAAGGCACGCACAGTCCGTGTTTGTCCCGGATCAGTTCCATGGTTTCCTCGTTGACTTTCAACAGTCGGATGGGGTATACGTTTGGCAGAATGCGACTGTTAAACCCACAGGCTCCAACCTGCAGTGTACAAAATTAGTATTTTAATCATTATTAGTTGTTTCAACTGAACAACTGCATATTTAACATTGTTAAGAACAACACTAGCTATGATTCCATCCAAAGATTTGCATTAAAGGAACACTCCACTTTTTTTGGAAATAGGCTAATTTTCCAACACCCCTGAAGTAATACAGATGTGTTTTACCATTTTCGAATCCATTCAGCCGATCGACTAAAGAGTTTCAATATAAAATTTAATTTATTAAAACTTATTTAAAAATTGACTCTTCTGTAGTCGCATCGTGTACTAAGACTGGCGGAAAATGCTAAGTTATGAATTTTCTAGGCTGATATGACTAGGAACTATTCTCTCATTC
>JAUCNO010002184.1:0-13554 GCA_032353835.1 Enteromius viviparus
TTCAAGGAATCTCTCTTCATACAGTGGACATTTCGTGCAGCGGTTTCAAGATTAAAAACGCTGTTTCAAAGGGCTCTTCGCAATATTAGTCTAGGAATAAGGATCTTATCCAGCAAAACGATCAGCCGGTTTCTTAAAAATACACATTATACACATTTGTTTTTACCACAAATGCTCAGCTCTGCAATGCGGCTCCATTACGCAATCCTGTAAGAAAGAGCATGTGCAGTTTCTTCTTCTTGGTTTTTAACAGTGGCTGACACTAAAGTAAACAGGTGCATCACTGCCCCCGGAGTGTTGAGCAGTGTTTTATTTTCTGTTTATTAATCACGTTTATATTATTGTTTATATTAAAATAAAATGAAAACTGCTATTTATTTCACTTGGCCAATTCATTAAAACCCATTTAATTTAAGGAGCATTTGAAGTTTGTTGCTTTTTTTATTGCATGTTGTTAAATACATGTTGTAAGTGAAAATATGTATAATGCATATTTTTAAGAAAGTGGTCAATCAATATAGGCTAAATATAAGACCCTTATTAGGCTTGTATCGTGTAGAGCCCTTTGAAAGCCCATTTTTAATCCGCTGGCGACCAAAAATCCACAGGAAAAAATCTTTTTCCTCAAAAAACAAAACAAAAAAACATTTTTTTTGGCAATGAATAAAGTCATGAACATCACGGCTGACAAAGGGGTGTTACATCCACACCAGGCTCCACCCTCACTAACACACAGCGTGAACCTTCACCTGATTACTGATTAGCCACACCTGCTACACACACCTGACATCTATCACCACACTCTTTATAAGCCCCATTCACCAGTACACCTGTGTCCGAGCTCGTTTATACGTAAGTGAACTCTCTCCCAGTGATACTCACCTGTTCTCCTCTACTGATCTCCGTCTCCTCCTGTTTGTTCCTCGACCACCGTGATTTTCCTCTCCTCATCATCCTGGTCCGTCTCTGTGGTGTGTGTTGTGTGTGCTCCAACGGCGCTGCCAAGAAACAGTTCTCGTCAGTTGAAGTTATTTTCTGTTGGATTGGACTATTTACTTTCTGTTTACCTTATTCCGCGATCAGTGAAGAATTTCAGTTGAATAAACCTTTTGTTATTGACTTTTACTCCTGTATGGCGAGTCAGGAAATTTATCTTTGTGGCACAGACTCAGAAAACACTGAATAATTGAAACATCTTCCTGCTATTTTCCTCGGACATATTCCTGGTAATTAGGCTACTTTTTCTGAAGTTGTGACAAGCTTTAGCATATAGTGTGTATTTGAATGCAGAACTCTTCAGCTGCGCTGACGGCATGTGCTCTGAAGTTATTTTGGTGAAAATAGTAATGTAACACATTTCAATTTTGAATCAGTAATATTGTAATGTAACCCATTACTTTTAAATTTCAGTAACAAGTAATAATATATTACAGTTTGGAAGTAACTTGCACAACACTGCTCACATGTCCTCCATGCTGGGGGTCATGTGCTGGAACAGACTGCTGGAAGCACACCTAGCGATCACAAACACTTTGTGTTCTGAAGATGTACGAAGGTGTTACAGGTTTTGAACGCAAGTGAATAATTACAGAATTTTCAACTAACCTTTTAAATACCTATTGCGCTCATGGTGAAGCACATGAAACCACTTGTAGCAAGGATGTAAAAGTACACATACCAGTCACTGGTGTGTTCAGAAAAGTGCTTTCAGAACAAATTGATCTCTGATATCAAACACTCAAACAATCAATAGATTAAGGCCTTGCTATGGACGTTATGTATTTTCACCGATCTGATGACAATTAAGTGGAAAATATGAAATGCATGCATAATGGAGTATAAAACGGTTTGAGGTTATTCTCATTCAACCACTTCGAGATTTAGTCGAAAGAGCATTTAATCATATTGCTTTTGTATTGTGTGGCTTAACTTGTAGGTTTGAATGCATTTGAACAGCCTACTGACCTAACAGCGTGGGACGTGTTGTAAGAAAACACACCAAAACAAAGGACTTTAACTCGGCTGCATTGTACAATACAAAGCTGAAATCGCAGCTGCTAGATTCTTTTTATTTGCATCCTTTCACAGTAACTTACCCACGTAACATTTGATCATTCAGTCAATTACCCATGTAGCACTCCCACGAAAGTGATGTAGGTTCTTGGGGGCAAGCACCCTCAAACAAAATCAATAGCACCCGCAGTTAAAGCTGTATTAATGGCATTTCATTGCAGATTTGGCAACTCTCCCGTGCGTCATAGTTTGCTTTCTAGAGATTGGTTTCTATTTCAATGTGTTTCAATTGAACAACTATTGAAGTTATTATTGTACCAGCATCGGCTGATGACCTCGACTATGGAGGGAGTGAAGTAGCCAATTCGGTCTGTTCCCCTCTGGGTGTCATAAATGTGGCCCTTCCAGCGTCCGTCCCCGTGCTGCTCTATCACAACAGAGGAACACACTGATGTCACTGTGATCTCATTCGTACTGCTGCAAACACAACCTGCTCACTTTTTAATCCAGCCGTTTCTCATCCTTGACAACCAGTCAAAACAGAGGGGGAGGTCAGGAGTTCAGACACAATGCATGATCCGAAGCTTTTGAAAGTTAGATAACATAACCCCAGCCGCCCACCCTAAGCAAACACACATAAAGCATATAATAGCTGCAGGCGAGAAAACTAAATAACAGTGAGATCATTCAACTCATGAAATACATCTCAAAACCCTCCAGTAAACAACCTGTATTATACACAATACTGTATTATTCTCTGCCCACAACTTCATGTGAAACAATGCTGTGTTAATGTATGCTGGTTTGAGTTCACAAATAAACACTTGCGAGTTTATCTTTAGCACCCTAAAAAAACAAGCAGATGAACAGAAAGAACTCGTGGAAGGGAAAAGAGAGAAAAATCTGCTTCTGAATACACACACACACACACACACACACACACACACACACACACACACACAAGAGGTTTAAAGTATACAACTATAGTTGTGTAGGGGTACGTTCCTTAAATTTTTTTGCAACCTTGGCCAGATCTGTGACTTCTGATTTCTGTCTTTTGTCTTCTTCAGGCAGTTTCTTTGACCTCATGATTCTCATTTGCTCAGACATTAATTAGGGTCTTATATAGACAGGTGTGTGGCTTTCCTAATCAAGTCCAATCAGTATAATCAAACACAGCTGGACTCAAATGAAGGTGAAGAAATGGACAGCACCTGAGTTAAATTTAAGGGGGTCTGAATACTTTCCGTACACACTGTATATATATTTATTTATTTAAATCACTGGCGGTTTTGTAAATAATTGTGGAAAACACACATAAAAATGAATGGTGTAATCATATACTGTACTTTATGCATCCATTCATTCACCACAATTCACATTCATAAACAAGCATCTTGAAACCTGCAAGAAAAACATAGAAACCTGAGTTTGGTATCACTTTTGTCATCTTCTGCGCATTATAATGAAACATGACATGCAAAAGTTCATGTCTGAAGATCACATGCTCCCCTTTAAACAAACACTCTGCCTTACACATGAGCGCTAACTGCAAACTGAGTGCAAGTGTATGCATGTCTATGTGTGTGTTGTTGTGATACATATCTGTACCATCAACACATTTTACCCTTCAAGGTGATAAGGGCTATTCATTCTCTGCTGTAAAGACTCCTTACAACCACATAAATGATGATAAGCAGTCTTAACTATTTTATATCTGTTCTGTGATTATGCTTTCTAGCTTTTTTACTTTATTTATAAAACTTGTGCATCCAGTGCAAAGAAGATACGGGTCAGATTATGGGCGTTTATACAGCTAACAGACTGAACAGGTGCTGTAATGTGCATAACAGATTACTTGACAACAACTGTGTATAAAAGTGTAAATATGTATCAAACAACAAGTACATTTAGAAAGTAATTAATCATAATAGATAACAATTTTTAATTAATTTCACACCCGTAGGCATTTTGTTATTATTTCCCAGTGAGTGACCCAGTTTTTTCTGATGTTTTCAGATTTTTTCTGACATTGTCTGCCACTGAGTAGCACCCTATTTTAGTTTTAGTCTGTTTAGTTGCTGTATGTGATGTGCTTTGTGTATCCCCTTTACGCTTTTGTGTATTTACTCTGGTTGGGATTATATTAAATACTGTTTGATTTCATCACACTCCTCATTCCACCATAACCAGACTATAATATAACAGCTAACATTAGTTAGCATGAAGAACAATACTTCTACTGCTTTTATTAATCTTAACTAATGTTAACATTAAAGGTGCAATATGTATTTTTATCATAAAGTATCCAGAAACGCCTTGCACACTGTGATATATTTTATGCAGCTGTGTACTTACATTAACTCAAAAGTTCCCAAGGATTTGTAAGATTGCATAGGGCTGCATGATTAATCGAATGCGACTGTCATGCACATGCCGTCGGTTCTGTAATTAGTAGTAAATCTCCATCAAATGCTTTCAGAAGGAGCTGTTTTAACTACACAGGGCCGTGGTTCGTTGACAAACTACACAAAGTTGTGTTCATAATTTCAGATGATATAACCGCACAGTAATGAAATCGAAGATATCGTTCTGCGATATCATTTTTGTCAGTGAACTGCAGCTCTGTGTAGTAAATACAGCACCATCTGAAAGCATGTGAAAATACAACATTTAATAACATTTATTTACTCCAAACACACTTCATAATGTCAGTCGAGTGTTTGGAATAAATCCTTCTGTGAGATGACGTGGCTTCTTAAACACAATAATTAAGGCATGCAATATTGCATAATATTCTAAGCAGTGATAAAAGCTGCGTCAATTAGCATTGTATTATTATATACTTTATTATAATAAAAATTTATATATAAATAAATACGTGTGTGTGTGTAATAAAATAAAATTAATTATTTAAAAAAAAAAGCCACCCTACATAGTGGCCATTGATAGGGACCATTAAAAAACCCATAAAAGTCAATCCACTAATTATTATTTGCTCTACATATGCGTAAACTAACTGTCACAGCATTATGGTTTCAGGAAAAGGCTGAAGTTGGGTCTGGTTGTGAGGCAGGTCTGCGGCAAAGGCCTCGTCCAAGGACTATTTTTCAGGCAGGACTGACAGCACACAGTAAGCCCTGCAACAGAGAGAGGGGACATAGCAAACAGGATCACAACAACCTGGTAATACTCACATTCACACACGCAAAGCCTTTTTATACTTTAAGTGAATTTGTGTCTATCAGACACACTGAGATTACATACAGAGATTACCCTCGCGGCAGATTAAAGTTGTCATGCCACTGTAAGCGTTTCACACTTAACTCAACACCTTTAAGTCGAGCTGTCAATCACTGAGTCTTCATGTTGTAAGACGTCTGAAGTTGCCTGTACCCCAGCCAATGAAAACAGTGGTCTTGGAAATTCAAGTAGGGAAAAACACCTCCTTTCCCCTCCTTTTCAGTGTTATGACTTTTTTCCATAGTTGGTTTGTATGTGTTGTGGCGAGATGATTGACATGACATTATGGTTTCGAGAGATTTTGCTAAACAATTTCAGATATATTCAAACATGTAAAATATATACAGTAGTAAATAGGGTTGGGTGATTAATTTGATTCAATTTAAATGTTTTGCCAAAATTGTATTTTTTTTATTTTTTTTATTGTGTATTTGCAAAATATTTCCGAACATTAGAATAAAACACTTTGGCAGTATGCCAGTAATAACAGTAAAGACAAAAGATCCAACTACATGTGACACTCATATCATTAAACGCCATTCATGAAGTATGTGCTTTTGTGTTGACAAAGATGCGATGCGAGCAGTGGAAAAGGAAATTTCCTGCATTTTTAGAATGCCGTTTCATGCATGTACGTGAGCGCAACAGTCAGACGCATCCATGTTTACATGAAAAATAATGGAAAACAGTGCAATCGAATAAAAAACCTCTAACTTTCCAATATCCAATATTTCCAACATTATAAGAAAAAACTGAGGGACACAGAGCAATTTATAAAGGGAAAGTAATCAAGGATAATTAACAAGACACACCTACCCCCGTCCCATAAAACAAGTTTACCAAAAAAGCCAGGCTTATTTCAGTTAGTCTGACATTTTTTGTAACAAATCTACTGATTATAAGCCTGACTAACCAAAATAAGCCTGGCTTGTACTCTAATCTTGTTTTATGGAACAGGCCCCAGAATAACTAATTAAACAGAACTAGATCACAAGGGAAAAAACACAGAGCACATGGGGAATGACAACAAACAAACATCCATATATGTAACGTTACATGCAGTGTTTGTCAACCAAATTAACATTCTAACATTAATTAAATCTCAATCCTGTTAGTAGAAGCGGTTACTTCTATTATTGTTCTATTAATGAAAACCCCTTTTGTTTTGGGGTTGGGGTTGTTTTGTTTATTTTTTGTTTATGTATTTATTATTGTGTACATTTTGCTCCATATACTTTCAACATAACATTGTTTTTTATTTTTTATTTATGTATTTATTATTGTTTACATTTTGCCCCATATACTTTCAACATAACTATCGCTGGAACTATTTTTCAGTTTTTTGGTTGTGTTTTTTTTGTGATTTATTTTGCTTAGCTTTACTTAGACTTGTAATTGTGTGTGTTTGTAGGTTGCTAATGTTCCTGAGGGTCCCACACTAGAACTCATGGAACAGGACTCTAAAGATTCCGCACAGAGCAGCACCACATCTATCTCGACAACTGACACTGTCAGCCAACCTGAGTACAAGGTACCAGGACATCTCACACACACACACACCTATCCTGTCATGTCTTATTCTTTTTTATGTTCATTCACAAACAACACATGAGTCCACCTGCGTTTGACATGTAACTGTAGCCTCACAGTAAGACTCTATTTGAATGAAAAGATAACAGCCTTTGTTCTCACGGTGTATCCTCTCCTCTGCGTGTCACTAAGCCAGGCAGCTGCACATTTAGAGAGCACTTATGACCAAGACAAAGAGACCGTGAAGGTCTTGAATGGGGGTTTTGTACGTTGTAGCGTCTGGTTAAGTCACTTTTGACCACAGACTCATTAATACTTACAGACACTCGCACAGGTGAGGAAACAACAGGGCTGTTGAAATGGTCCTGAGTGATTGAGAGACATGCTCAGACAAGCTCAGTGTCAGAGGCTTCACTTACGTCTCAGTCCAGCTCTACAAAACTTGTGATTGTCCTTTTTTGTGTTACTGGATCAAAGAAATCTGTGCAGTGATCATGTTAATCATCCGTCTCATTTAAAGGTTTAGTTCACTCATAAATTAAAATTTACGAGTTGAAACCTGTATGATTTTCTGTCTCTATGGAACACAAAAGAAATTATGTAGCAGAATGTTCAGACTGAAAAGGAACATAAACGACAATTAAACTAGTAATAAAAAAGCCTATTTTCAGATAGTTATGAGTAAAGAACAAAAATCTTTGTCAACTAAAATTTGAGCCTCCCTCCTGTTCAAATCTGGTGCAGGTTTTAGTAAAAAGAAAATATGAAATCATGGTGAACTGTGTCTCATTTACATTTCTGCTCCTCAGGATAATAAAGGCTTTGGCATTGGAGAGTTAGTCTGGGGCAAGATAAAGGGCTTTTCTTGGTGGCCAGGGATGGTGGTGACATGGAGAGCAACAGGGAAGAGGCAGGCCTCCCACGGCATGCGCTGGCTACAGTGGTTTGGTGATGGGAAGTTCTCAGAGGTAACAAACAAAACATGGTCAGAATACAACAATACCATAGTAGTTGATTAGCAGTAAAATTTCAGTGTCATTATTAGGATTAACTGACACGTTCAAAAAATATATCATTAAAAGTCCATATGATGTCAGTGGTTCAACCATCATTTTTCAAAGCTACAAGAATACTTTTTTTATGAAATTTACAGTTTCCCTGTTTAGCTGATTACTTAAATGTAATAAAAATTCTCTGCAAAATTGCTTATTATTATAATTAGATTTTAATTAAACATTAAGTAATATTTTCTGTAGTAAATTGTACACAAAGTCAACCATCAGAAATAATCTTTGATATTTTTTACTACATAAATATATATAAAGTGAAGTAAAGGAAGTAAAATTGTGTATACTTTAATGACAACATGTATTAATTACAAGGCCTTGTTTTGAATTTCAAGCATTCTTGCCTTGAACCTGCTTCCCTTTCAGTTAGTCACTATGAGGTTAGTCACCTCCAGTTAGTCACCACCTGGGAGACCAATCGACTCTGATCTTTGGAGAAAACCCCAATGGGAACTGGCAAGTGGTTTTTGCATGCCAAGCCACTCCCCCGCATATACGGGTATATAAGGTGACAGCGTGCAAACCACCATTAGCTTTCTACTTCGGAGCCAATCGCTTGAAGTTGGAGAAGAAAAGTTTCTGTTTTGCTGGAGAATCCTGGTCAGAGCGCTCTACTGTACACAGTGGAGAGATTGCAATGGGCAATGGTACAAGGGCGGTCCTCCCCTTGGCAGTCCCGACTAAAAGAGCAAAATTTCAGAACATCTGCACGGTCACAAAAACATGTCCTGACGCTATGCTTCCGGGGCGAGCCACCTCTCTCCTCCTGGCCACCCCACCGTGGGTACGTCGGGGTCCACTCCTTTGATCCTGCTTGCTTGCAGACTAGAGGCCTGGCTAAAGCTCTTCAGTCTGACACGCTTGTTGTTCAAGATGATCTGACTCGGCTACGCGATTCAGTTCGCCAGGCGCCCACCCAGGTTCACAGATGTCCATTTCACCTCTGTTAGTTTGGGGATGGATGCCTCTGTCATGCGTGCGGAGATTGCAGTCCTCCTGGTGAAGGACGCAATCGAGCCAATATTAATTTAGGGTTCTACAGTCCCTATGTCATCGTACCTAAGAAGAACAGTGGGTTACGGCCAATCCTGGACCTGCGTGTTCTGAATCGGTGGTGGAGGGTGCCCTGAACCCCTTGCTGGCGAAGGGCATCTGAATCCTCTACTATCTCAATGACTAGCTCATTCGAAGGAGCTTGTCTCACTCACAAACGATCACAATCATTGCTGAAATGTCTGGCAGCCTTCAGGTGCAAGACAGTGGTTCCTTTGAAGTTCTTCTCAGTGGCTCCTGTCGCATATGGCAGCTGCAGCCATGGTCATGCCGCTAGGTCTGCTTCATATGAAATCACTACAACATTGGTTGCATGGCCCGAGATGGGCATGACGTCACGTTACACAGCGTTTCCCGGGAGTGTCGCTGCCTCCTCAGTCCATGGTCAGACCCTCAGGCTCCTGGACGGGACCTCGACTGCAGTGTTATATCAGTTGCCTCGAGTTGCTGGCCGTACGGCATGCTCTGCGCCAGTTCCTTCCAATGCTGCAGAACAAGCAGACAACATTGCAACGATAGCGTACATCAACAATCAACTCGCCCGCCATCTTTACCTCTGGAGTCATTTGCTGTTCAAATCACTGCGAGCCATTCATTTTCTGGGAGAGCTGAATCGTGCAGCCGACGCATTCTCACGGCAACTCACTCTGCCGGGAGAATGGAGACTTCACCATGGGACAATTCAACTGATTTGGAGTCGATTCGTGGAAGCACAGGTGGACCTGTTTGCTTCCCGGGAGTCCTCACAATGCCAGTTGTTCTGTTGTACTCCCTGACCGAGGGGCCCATCGGCACGGATGCACTGACCCACAGCTGGCCCCGGGGCCTTCTCAAGTACACCTTTCCCCCAGTGAGCCTTCTTGCACAAACCCTATGCAAAATCAGGGAGGATCAGAAGCAGGTTCTGCTGGTTCCGCCGTTCTAGCCTACCCGAACCTGGTTTTCGGACCTCATGCTCTTGACGACAGCCTGACGACACCTGACCCTTGAACTGCTGTGTCCCATATGGGCTTTGCGCTTTTACGAGGAACGCATCCGGAGTTTTTGTAACTCTGAGCAGCTCTTTGTCTGCTTTGGAGGTCAGCAGAAGGGGAATGCTGTCTCCAAACAGAGGTTGGCTCATTGGGTGGAGAATGCCATTGCATACCTGGGCCAGGGTGAGCCATGCCCCCTGGGGGTGAGAGCCCATTCCACTCGAAATGTGGCCTCCTTTTGGGTGTTGGCGTGCAGCGCCTCTCTAGCAGACTTCTGCAGAGCTGCGGGTTTGGCGACACCTAACACCTTCGCCAGATTTTATAATCTTTGCATGGATCCTGTGGCCTCCGGTGTTCTGGGTTACATCGGGTAATTCCGGGAGGCCCGGGCGGGTGTCGGCTTGCGATCCGAGTGCTATATTCCAACAGGTGGCATATGGCTCCTCCCCTGCCCCACAGTTCCAGCTATTAAGTAGCTTGGTCTGTGCCCGATGGAGGGCCTGGCATTCTTCCTCCACGGTTCTTCCACCGTGTTCCCTTACACTAGTAAGATCTTCTTGCACGGGCTTAGAATCTATGCGTTCCGCCCCCCAACCTCTGCTTTTTGGATGCCTGCAGGGCCCCTTTACTATGTTGGCCCCCAGGGTGTTGGGAAGGTTGCGTAAGGTCTCCATTTTGTCTGACACGCTGTCCCTACAGCCTGTTAATTACCTAACGTCTCCGTTCCCTCCTTCAGGGAAGGAGGGTTACATACATACCCAAAACTTAACTTTCTGACCCTTGTGTTATGTGTATCTTGCAGGTGTCTGCTGACAAACTTGACTCCATCACAGCCTTCCCAAAGTTTTTCAACCAGTCATCCTATACCAAGCTGGCTTCCTACCGCAGAGCGATCTTCCAGGCCCTAGAGGTGAGAACAAAGATCACTCTATGTTCATTGGTTTATGACACTTGATGCTTATAGATACAAAAATGTGGTTTACAACATCTTTAGTACATTTAATAGAGGATAATTATACAAATTTGCACTTGTTGTTCTGAGCTTGGAGCATGTGCTTTACTTGTACATTCTGAGCTGTTTGTGTTTTTGTGTAAGATTAATGGGAAACTGGGCAAACACTCATCTGGAAAATCTGGAATTCCCCAGAGGTTCCTTAATTATCTCTATGTGAATCGTACCTCCAAACAAACTTAACAAAAGCATCCAAGTCCAGACATGCACCAGAACAACAGAACTGGCTGTACTTTACTTTCTTTCTTTCTCTCTCTCACTTTCTCTCTGTTGTTGTACCCCCCTGCTTCGCAGTCTATACAACAAATCTGTGATTTGTCTCCATTTCCATCAATGTATGTTATTTTAGACACAGCACATATAGTTGATTTTATTCCACTTGAGGTATACCTGGAAGGTTTCTGTTTTATTACATTTAATTACATTTACATTGACATGCCGTTCTTCTGCTGTCGGTATGTCCTCAGGTGGCTAGTATACGAGCAGAGAAGACTTTTCCACCATGTGAGTCAGACAGTCTTGAAGAACAGATAAAGCCCATGCTCGACTGGGCTCATAACGGCTTTCTGCCCAAAGGTCAGGAGGGCCTGAAACCCACAGAAAATGCAGGTGAGCACACCTCATAAGCCTCACACCTGATCCTTTGTTTAAAAAAAACTGTTTGAGTAAAAAGGTTCAACTTGGGGTCAAATATAAAACATTCAAAAGCTTATAACAACAGGGTGTTTATCGTAAGCACAGTTTAAATGCATGAATACCATTGCATTATATTACAAAATTATGATTCATGTAGAATTTATTTTAACATATAAGAACATATGCTACAGTTATGATTCACAAGTAAGGCAATTCTGGCTGATAACAATTTAGCCAATACATATTTTTGTTATGGCCAATAGTTTATAGATCGACAGTATTAAAATTCTTTACTGTTTTTTTTTCTATCAACTAATGACTAAAATCAAAAGCAAAATTAATCTTAATGTAAAAATTCTGAAAATAACATGAAATATTTCAAATAAATAAGATGCCACAAAATGAATGCGTTTTTAATATTGGCCAGCATCCAGTGTAGTATCAATATATTGTGCCTTGAGGTTAAAAGGTAGTTAAAAGCAGAAATGGATTAGAAAATTGAGGTTAGCTCTGAGAAAAGCTATAGCATCAGACACAGCTTGGATTACCACAAATGCTCTTTTGTGGTCACTGAATACACAAACTATCAAAATAAAAGACAAAATATCAAAATAAATGGGTAACATGAACCAACATGACACGTGAACAGACAAACCCATAAAAATGCACTTAAACCGTTAGAGTGGTTTCTGCTGGCAGAATTTCAAGCATTGCCAACTTGTTAAGTCATATGAAGTGTTAGTAACAGGAAAGTAATGTAACTTGTTGGTCAAGTTTTTCTCCAATTATCAAAGTGGGAATGTTATGAATTCATTTGTAGTCTCACTGCAGTTGAGCTCCAAGACCGGCCCATTTAAGAGTACATACAACAATGTTATTAAAATTGTTGTGTTTTTTTTTAAGATTAACTTAAATTATATTCTGTATCAACAGATATCAAAATCTATTAAATAATTCAAAAGGGTAACATGAATCACAAGACATTGTTTATATAAAGTTTAAATAAAATAAATAAAACAGCGAAAACGTTACTTGAACAGGAAATTACACAGAATGTGTAAAACCTTGTGAACAGGCTGTTGAGATTCTATGGAACTCTGTTGCTGTCAGGTCTTTGTGGTATTGCCTCAGGCACTAGGGTTCAGTCAGATATTGTCAGCTCTCTCCGACTCACTGAATGCTAGATGTGTGATCATAAACCTATAATCAGACATCTATCAGTCAGTGCGTCTGGCTTTCTGAATGAATGGGATTCATTCAACCATCCAAAACTAAGCACTCACATATGCATTTATTTGTATTTCCTGAATGTTTCTGGGAGATATCAGGGCATTTCTTAGAAATTTAGTTCTCAGTTTCAATTTGAAGAACGCCATCCCTTTCCCTTTCTTCTGGGAAAAAACAATGAGTAATAGTTCAGTTTAGCATCTCTTTTACATGCATGAACCCTGCCAAACATATAGGCAGTCATTATGTTTGTTTTCTAATCATTTTATATGACAGTGAAATTTGTGCTATTGATAAGGAGTACTTTTTGATAAAAAATCTTAACCCGTTTAATCCCAAATTTTTCCCAGACATGAAAATATCCAAATAATGCTTCATTAGCAACCATTTGAAATAATCAATAATTATTTTTGGAAATTTTTTTGGCAAAGTGTGTGAAAAAGTGTGTTTTATTTTTGGTCACAATTGTGACCGCTGGTATAAAGCATCAAATGAACATCACATTTTTTGCATTGCAAATTCATTTTTATATATCTTAGCACAGCTATTTTAAACTATTTGATCACATTCTACGGTGTGCATTATGTATAAAAAACTTATGCACATTTATAGGAACAGTGAGATAAAATAAATAATAATAAAAATAGAATTCAATAGAAACTGCCATTGGATTGGATTGTCTAGCTAAGTTCCCACCGGTCACTATTGTGACCATCAAATTCTTTTCCACTCTGTGACCACACTCAACAAAAATAAATATATGTGAATTCATATATTAATACTAGACACCCTAAAGATA
>JAUCNO010002185.1:0-13549 GCA_032353835.1 Enteromius viviparus
AGAGAGAGAGAGAGAGAGAGAGAGAGAGAGAGAGAGAGAGAGAGAGAGAGAGAGAGAGAGAGAGAGAGAGAGAGAGTATGTGAAGTATTGATCAGTCTCTTCCTGTTGAAGCAGCAGGGTGCTGTGACAGGCAACAGCTCCATTCAATATCCTTATCATCCTCCCAGTCTTCAGCCTAACAGCAGGTCACACCAGAGCTGAAGAGTTGAAGGAACATTTCGATTCCTTAAGCCAATGAATTTCATTAAAAGACCACTAACACATTTCTTTGTTCGTAGGAACTTCAGCTTAATGAAGTGTCTAGATTAAAAATAAATAAATAAATAAATAAATAAAAATACATATTAAAGCACCTGTGTAATGCTAATAATACAGTACTTATGTACTCGTGATATAACAGTCAGGCAAATAAACTACTGATATTTAATTCTAATTAACTGCAAATGCACACTAGCCATTCTGATACACATGCTGGCAGTTAATGGTAATATATAAATGTGTCATACCAAGGTTGCATTTATGTGAACAAAAATAAAGCAATTTTGTGAAATGTCAGTACATTTTAAAATTATAGTTTCAATATAAATTTATATTTTAATATATTTTAAAAAAAGTTTTTTCTTTTATTTCTTAGATGGTAAAAAATTGAAACTCTGATGAATTGATTAATTTATACGAATTGTCGGTTCTTTTAGACCATTGACATGCGTAATTTGTATGTCATTACATGCCAATATGACTCATTTGACTCTGTTATATTTGCTTTTCAATGACAGAAACAAATATGTCCTCTATTACAGATATTCACATATTTCAGTCTTTCAGTCTGATACTTAATAAAACTATATTAATCTGTCATCTCACATACTTTAACACGCATAGGCCTATGTGAGTACATGTACGTTAGCCATGGTAGTCTGAGGTAAACTGTTCATCGTTTAACATAATTGTTAACGATGGCTTGCAAAATGTAACCATATTGTTGCAAAGAAGTTATAACGATGTCAATTTTTTAATAATTAATAATGAAAACATTCTAGAAACTTAACTTAAATTGTTGAAACCTGTGGCTTTGCTCTGACATCCTTTCAAAACGATAGTTTGGGAAGCGGCGTTAAATAACCCTGAAAACAACCCTGCATTGCAACCCAGCAGATTTAACTCAAAACCAGGAAAAGTTTAACTACCCAACAAGTGTTTAAAATGTAATAACCCAACAAAATGACCTAAGACACTCAACCCAGCAATGTTTAGTGTGTATTCACCAACATAAATTCAGTTTGTATTTTATTTTGTTGTGCTCTTGCTTAATAAATGGTAATCTTTTAATTACTGTAATATTGAGTGATTTTTAATTTCCAGTCCCTTTTAAGTCAGCGATTTAAATCTTTTTAAACAATAGTTGACAGCCTGGCATGCTGGGTAAAACATTTAACCTAACCAGCTGGGTCAAATTAATAAAGCATGTGTTCCGTCCAATATTTACCCAGTACTGGGTTGCCATATACCCAAATTGGACTGTTTTTAACACAGCATTTTTTTGAGAAAACTACTTGAGTCTTCAGATTCACCAGTTATAAAAATGTGAAAACGGTTATAGCAATTTCCTGATTTTTTGATAATGTGTTTGTAACATCATAAAAGTCACTTTAAACTGATTAAAAGAATCGTTGCTTAAAGTAGAAAATTGCATTAAAAAAAGGATCAGCATTAAATAGCTAAGAAATGTGGTGTGCTCATAGAAATAATTCAATTTCATTTAATTACATATCATATATATTGATTATTGTTTGTTACCAATCACCCTGCTCTCTTAATCTCTCCATGTAAATTTAAACAGCAAAACATGATGACGACAACAAAACAGATGTTGCACAGTACAATGTGTTGTGAATAAAGGCTGTTGCAATCTATAAAGACTCAAGTTCACAGCTGGTCCAATGAGTAATAATCAGCAAATTTAAGTATTGAGTTCTGCATGCACCCCGCTGGCTATAAAAGGGACATTCTTCTTGCGTGCGGGCTCCCTCTGATTAGATTAAGTGCAGACATGATACAAATGAAAATCATATTTACGGTACACCGTCATACATCTACTGCCGACCCGTGTCAAGTCTGAGGGGAGGAGAGCGCGCTGGAATAATGGAACAGTCTCCAGTGGAGAGAAAGAAGGCACAGCCACTATTTTTAGCAAATTAATTTAAGGCTCTGAATAATTAACTGATAATTATCTGGCAATCAAGTGTGAGATAAAATGATCTTTCACAGTTTCTCCAGCAAAAGCTGAGGAGCTTTACAGGGATGCTGAACTGACAAGGAGAATGAGACGAGTATCCTGAAGGCAAGTGGATTTGCGAATCATTAATGTCTAATGAGTGACAGGAAACTGGCGCCCACACAATGTTTGTTTGTGACATAACAGAGGGGATGTGAAAAAGCTGTCTGCTCCAGCCGGGCTGATCAGAAACATGTCGCAGAGCTGACGCTCCTTCATGCAAACACCTTTAGTGAGTGCGAATATCCCTCCAGCACGGATGCGTTTTACAGCGGACAGACTTTGGCGATACTGTACGTTTCAGAGTGCTGCTGTATACCGGACGGTTACAGTGGTAATGAAAGCGCCGATAAATAAAATGCATTCATTTGTCCTTTCCTATTCAGCACAGAGTAGAAAAAGCATCCTCAAATACTTTTTTAGTTCAAATGAAGATAAAGACACTGTATGTGCATTGGTGACAGCACATGCCCTGCACATGGCACTACTAGCATTTTATAGGATGTAAAATAATAACGACTTCACACAAAGTTGAAGATATGCAAGGATATAATGCGGTGGATCCAAGGTTGTGTATTTCATTGAAACTAAAGGCGCAAGAAACCGCAAGAAAAAAATCGTATCATTACGAATCTGGACATTCCACAAACAATGTACAGAGAGTCAATGAAGCTATTCAGAAAGGACGCGTATAATTTTCAGAGAAATGCACACAGTACTGCTTCTTTGCTCAGTAGGTCACACTAAATATTGTTTAAGCTTCATATATATGCAATGCATTGAAAAAATGTATATACTTCAGATTTAATCAATCATTAAAGAATTATATATTCTGTAAGTAATATGAAAAAGAATATCACCTGCTGAATATAGTGCATAGTGCATATATTACACTGCCTGTCTTTCAGTTATTTATTTATTATTGGAAGGACAAAAATCATCAGTTTGGGGAATGAACATAAATTCCCTGCATTTGAATCCGGTGTTACTTAATAGTCCTGAAAAAAAAGACAAATAAACAAAGCTCATTGCTTCATTCTTCAGTGTCACTTTCAGACCTTTTAGAAATCATTTTAATATGGATTTTTAATCTAATAAATGCAGCCTTGATTAAAAACCATTAAATAAATTACTGACCCCAAATTTTTAAAACGGTAGTGAATATCTCAACAATTGGAAAGTGACTACTGTGATGATGTGGTAACATGGTGGCAAATTTGCTTTTTAATTTCCCTTCCTGGTTTTGTGCACATTAAATGAAGAGAAAGAAAGAGGGATAGTGAAGGCCTTTATGCCCTAGATAACTGCACACCAACCGGCTGGGCACTGACAGCTGATGAATCGCCCAAAGCAATGTGTTTGCGCTTCAACTTGTGATATTGTGTGAATATCAAACGTCTTACAACCAGTTGCCCATAATTCCCTCTAGATTCTACCTGCCTCTCGCTCTTCCATCCATTCATCCATCCTTCCATCCACCCATCGCTCCTCTCCTCCTCTTCCCTCTTTCTGAAACTCTTTAAACATTGTTCCACTGGCATATTCATGTAGAACCATCTGTCAAGCTAACTATATCAACCCGTCAATCCTTCTATCTCCCTGTCACTTTATTTTTCCTCCCCCGTTTCTAGTCCGGCTCTGTGGAGGCAGATATCTAATTTCAAAACACTGTACCTTCTCAGTGCCAGAGAGCTGCAGAGAGACACAAGTACAAATGGAAATGTGGATCGCGCCCAGGCATCATCTGTCTGACAGCTGCTTTCAATATCAAAAAACAAGCCTTTCAAAAGCCACATAGTTTACACACAAACAGCAACTCCTTTTTAATACAAGACAAAGAGAGAGAGGGGGGGGGGGGGGGGGTAAAATGCTTCAGATGATGGATACGTAACTGGCTGGACACACCTGACTATTGTGTTCTTTACAATAACGAAACGTCTAGGGAAGCTCAATTACTTTAGCTCTTGAGATGTGCATGGTGAGAAGGTAGGTTGACAGGCTACCTACTTCCCACTGTGCAACCTTTTATGAAATCGATGCCGCAGCTAAATGTGGCTTCCCTCTTAACTGTAGCCCCCGTCGACCGAACAGAGAAAAACACCCACAAACAGATAAATCCATCCACTTACCATAACTGTATTCTTTGGCACCGACTGACAGGGGTTGAATCAGCAACAATGGACTATTTCTACCTGAAATAAAAACTTCAAGAGCTCCTTCGAGCATCTAGGCACTAACAAATCGTCTCTCATTATACTCATCCAGAGTGTTATGGATCAGCTAAAACCTCTATCTGACAAGGCAGTGTCTTAGTGGTGAAAAGGTTTGACACAACCTTGACATGTTCGATGCCTGCACTTTGATTAAGGCCAGGGAAAAGAGTGAAAAATCCATAAATATATCATCAAGCCTCTGCAGGGAGAGCCATGGGCACACCGGCAAGCCTGATGCCTGCCCAGTAAACAGACATTTGAAAAGTCCTGTCTTCAACCTGCACAAAAGAACACTCACATCTATCCTCCAAACACGCATCTCAGAGAGACGCCTCAAGCGCTTTCAAAGGATCGCAAATTATAGCAGTAGTCCACAAGCACCCAGACTTTCACCACATTTCACCACATCTAACTAGAAGAGGTCTGTGAGCCGCGTGAATACTGAAGGTTTTAAAAGAAGAGACACAATGAGATATGAAAGTCGACATGTTTTGTCCACAGAGATCATTGGGAATAATTGAGATTGATTGGACGTGCAGACTGAAGTAACTTTGGGTTGTTTACACAGGAAGCACCGCTCCAGATGCCACCAGCATGGGAGTCGCATTAATCTAAATGGAGCTCGGCACCTTCTGCAGGTGCTGGCGACAGAAATGAGCTGTAGGAAGAAAGCAAGCGAACTCCATTTCCATTCGGAGGCAGCCATTTTGTGCACTTGGTGACATTCATTTGCGCAATGAGGGATCTTAGAGTCTCTCCGGCTCCCCTCATTAACATTAACCGCTGCAATTCAGAGCCAAAGCGCATTAACCCACTTACTTTCCTAATTACCTTTCCTCTGCTTTTTATTATCTACTTTCCATCCGACCTGAGAGAGGTTACTTTGAGTGCCTTCCATTCATTAGACGGATGCTCTAACGTTTCATGAAAGACGCGTGAATATGTAAAAAAATGTATTTATGAGTAAACTCTTCCACAGATGCTTGAAGGGCTGAATGGATTCATTTCAATGTTTTAGCAAAGAAGCATCTCAGTAGCACTTGCAGGTTTAGTAGCTTCAATACAAAAGCAGCATTCATAATCAGATGTGATACAGACCTGCATCATACGTGACAGGAACTAGTTTGTTATGAATAAAGATTTGTGGGGATAAATGGTATTTCCTTTTTTTTCACTGTCTATTTATATATAGATAGATATTTTATGTTATAACAGATAAGTGCTTTATGCTGCAATCTGGAGCTCTCCAGAAGAAACATCTAAATCCCAAACCAGACGGGTTCATTTCTTTAGTTGCTTTAGCAGGCTGCATTAACTTCCGCAAATCCATGTGAATGCCAAAGCACTCGTTCATTCTGCTTGTGTCATTTATTATGGCAAAATAAGAGAAGATATGAACTGAGGAAAAGGCTTTGCTCTTTGGCTAATCGTAATTAGCTGCTTAATTGTCTACATCATATGCATTCTCTTGGTTGTGACTAGTAAACATACAAAGAAAATGGCTTCTTTCCGTGAATAAATCAGCCCTTAGCAAGAGACTGCAGTTTAACAGTCTCTCTGCTGACAGTAATTACACAAAACATTCTGCTCGCATCTCAATGCATTGATCAAAAACAATACGCACTGAAAAAAGAAAATGCCTGAAATAAACCACAACATATCTGCAATTCATTTTCTCAACTATCTTGGTATTGCAAAAATAATATATGAGCTCTGAACTTATTAATTTTAGTGTTAATTAAAGCGAGGGGAAAAAAAGTAGAGGAAAATTACACCAATATTTGGCAAAAACAACCCGTTTGGCCAGTGTTGCAATATAACAATACGTCATGAAGATATACTGTCATATAATGCACTGTCAGAAAAGAAGAAGAACATTTTGCACCTTTAGGGGTACAACAACCTGATGATGCAGCAGTTTACCTTATTTACCTCTACAAGGTCACAGTAGCACCTTAAGGGTATATATTTTGATCCCAATGCTAACATATGATATGTAGGGGTGTATATGATACAAAGTTGTCCATTCACAGGTACTGCTATAGTGACAAATTGTTGCACTGTCAAAAGAAAAAAAAAGCGTGACCTCAACGGGACATCTTAAAGAGTGCATGTTAGTACCTTAGAGCTAGTAGCAATATGGTATGTACCCTTAAGATAGCAATATGTACTCTTATGGTACTACTGTATAAATACTTCAGGGGTGGAAAAAAAGGTGAAATGGTGTATCATTGAGGGGGTACTACTAATTAATAAATATTAGGGCTGGGACTTTAACACGTTACATTTTTTGAACGCATTTTAAATCAAACTTAATTTTGCACCGTGGAACATTTCTCACTGGATAAGTTTCGGCAGACAGGCGCACACAAAACTATGCACATGCAAAAATGCGCAAGCTGGGTGCACTATGGGCATTTCTTTCGAATTTACTTATTTTTGTCTCATTTAAGAAAGACAGTTGGGTTTTTGTATAAGTGATGTTATGTGTGTTTATTTTTTTTTAAGTTAGTTTTGGTGGGTTTGGTTCATTTGCAGCTCTTTTACAGAAATGTGTTACTGTCATCGTCATGAATAGAGATGTGTAGGGGAGGGACTTGTTAGGGGGGGCGCTAAGAGGGGGTCTGGCCCAGGGAGTAATTCCATGTGGAATCGCAACTGGATAAGAGCAAGCTATGCCACGAGGAATTTGCATACCACCGCAGCACATCGAGCCTAATATCACCTCAATGCTAAACATATAGCAGCTAGCGTGGTTCTCTGGTCAAATTTTTATAAAACATAAATTAATAAAATGAGATTCATTTCAATTAATTAATTACAAAGCCTCTAATTAATTAGATTATTTTTTTAATTTAAATTTTTAGAGTCCCGGCCCTAATAAATATCATTGAAAAAATAAATTTAAGTGCACATACAGTAACTCAAACTAAATATCAAACTTAATAATATTTTAAATAATTAAATTATATAATTCAATTTATGCAGCAGTCAGATGATTAAATGTAGGAAAAAAAACAAAACAAAAAAAACTTATATGTCCAAGCTTTTGATATTAATTTAAATAAGATTTTAATCCTATAAATACACATCCATTTTTACCTTTAATTAGATTTCCGGGTGAGGTGAGCTGGAACACCAGAGAACCATTGAACAGAAACGATCCCACAAGGAATGGATAATGCCTCATCAGCCGGTATGTGTGTACACGTGCACAGGCCTGCTTGATTATCTCATATATATCCTCACCAGGAGGATCCTGAGCCAGGCCTCACGCTGCCATGCGAGATTAGCCATAACTGCTGTTTTATGTCTGCTCTTCAATTTTCAAAATCCAATTTAAAAAAAACGGAGGGGAGGTGCGGGGGCCTCAAAATGATCACACACCCCAATATGAAGCCTATATTTGGAACAATCATTTGGAATTAGTACCGACAATGATTGGAAGCTTTATCAAATAATACTGACCGAGAACTTTGCTGCTGTTTTAGTACTTTTCATTCCTTATTCATATGCAAATCGTGACGCTTACCATTGTGTCTTTTATCGTTAGCTAGCAAAGCAGAGCCTGTGTTATAATTGCTGCAATGTTTCATGAAGTAAATTTGGAAAATGAAAGTGTTGTTGCATTCCCAGGGGAGCACCAGCTGAACCTGTGGCACCGCAGCAGTTGAAAGCGTCCCTCTGAGAATGCTCACTGTCTCTACTTTTCCCTTTCATTCTGAAGCGTAAGAAAGAGTTAACAATCCACTTTAAGACATAGTCAAAGTGAATAAGGGAATTAGAGGAAGAGAAAATCTTATCTCCTTACATCCCCTCTGTCTCGATGAAAAGCTAGGCACTAGACAGATATGGTGTTAGAGCAAATCTCTGAGATATACTTTTAGTGCAAATTGTAACTTGGAACTGACAAGCTTCTTCCTGTGATCTCCCTGAACTGCTGTGAGTGGCAAGTACGTGGCAGCAACCACATGGCCCTTTATACCCTGAATAAGTGCTGCCATTTTCTTATATGCTGACTTACATAACACAAATTTTCACTTTGAAACGCAGAGAAATTTGCATGAAGCAAAACTCATCTTGGCTTCTATTTTTGTGTTTTAATCAAATAGCAACCTAAAAGACGAGCTAAACAGAAGCCACAATCCTCAAACATGGGAAAGAAAAGGCATTTGAATATTCCTCCCAGTCGAATGAAAGAGACTATCACATTAGATAGCGGTGAAGATACTCTTCACTGATGGAAGATAAGCAAATATTGTGACCGGATTAAGTTATCAGCGAGGATCAAGCGGTTTGGATAAGTGAGATTCCTGGCAAATATGCAAGATTGATAAAGAGACACAATAATAGCATTGTCACCACTGTGCAGATATCACACACGCACGCGGCCTCACACTCGGCTTCTGCTAGAGCTAAGAATTCATGCAAGCGACACATTGCTGTGCCAGGCAATGCAACACCCTTATTAGACGCTATATGGAGACCAGCTGGTGATCTGAATTCTGAAGCACCTCTGAGCAGGTCAGTCCTTTTCCCTACGAGACGAACCAAACAGGCCTGAAACAGATGCTCAACCTGTACACAGACTAATGTAATTTATAATTGGAGAAGTGACATAAAAATGAACAACAGAGGAAGAAAGAAAGAAAGAAAAAAACACACTTTGTGGTACATGAGAGGCAAATAGGCTCTGACAGAGCAGCATGTGTGGCAATTACAACTCAGTGGTAGATGGGACCGGATGGAGCGATTTCCTACAGCACTGTGGCCTCCACAAAGTTGCCATTAGAAGCTCTGCTGGGGTACTCTGTCTTCTGTTATTACCATCTCTCTCAAGTCAATCTACATCTATCATTAAGAACAAAACAGGAAATCTGGATATTCAACTATTAAAAGTCAGAAGTACAAACCGGTCAATACATTTTCAGGTCATATTGTACCTTAAAACGACAAAAAGAAAAAAAGGAAAATATAATAATTTTGCACAAATAGGTGATGGATGAGAGAGACAGAGAGAGTCAACAGGCTCCCAGTTTTCATGCACAATATTAAAACGCGTGCTGAAGACAAACAAAGCTTTTACAGGTTTTGAACGGCATGGAGGTAAGTGATTAATGACACAATTTTCTTTTTGGGGAGGAGCGACCCTTCAAGGATTTTAACATTTTTTCCCCAACACGCTGATAATTCTTCACTGTGTATGAAACACTAAAAAGTGCAATCGAGTTTTTTGCAATACATGCACAGCATCAAACAAATTTTTTTTTTCTTATTACAACATTTCCTTGCTTACCTACAACTGTGCAATCACGTGACCACAGAGACATGAGGAACTCATTATAAACACAGATGCGGTATTTAATAGATAACAGCTTCTAGGCTGCAAACGATATATGTGAGGTAGCGCACAGAGAGTAATATTAAACAGGTCATGGCTGTAGGTTAATTGCCACAGTGGCAGGGTAACAGGGGCAAGAACGGACATGCAGACACTCTAGAGAAGAGAGGGATGATCTGTCTGATAGTTAATCTCATGGATGGAATTTAGATTAGTTGGTCGGATCTGTGGGCCGAGGAGAGTAACACAAAGTAACACTTCCTATGCTTAGCTTTAAGAAGCTATGCCATCGGCTCCCAAATTTTGCCACCATCATTCTCCTTCTACAGTATATTTGCACAATATATTCTTCCCATCAAAGTTGCTCACTGATGGTCTGTCATTATGCAGACTTCACTGAACGCTGTGAAACACACCATTAAAAGTGTATTTATAGAGCAACACATCTGTTGCTTTATCATTTAAACCCAAAAAACATCTTTTTGCAAAATGTTTTCCTTTTTTAAAAGTGTACTTGTGCTGTCTTTAAACTATATGCCATTTGATTTGACATTTTGTTATCTCAAGCAACAAGAATCAGTAACTTTTAAAAGTAACCTACATGTTCAAATACTTTTTGGGGCCACTTTGAGAGACATTTTAGGGGCACACGAGGACAGATAGGAGAAACAGTCTAGGCTAAGTGTGTGTGTCTCTTGCTGTGCTCTTTTGAACAGGAAAAAAATAAAAAAATAAAAATAATCAAGGATTTTGCTTGAACCACGGCTTTCCCATTTTTTTCAAAATAAACCTTACAAGAACAAGCGGAGGTGGACCGATGATTTTATGTTGATATGCAAGTGAAAGGGAACGGTGATGTAACAACAAGTAGATGCTGTCTACATTGATAGCATACAGAGTCACCTCAGCCATTGTTGTGTCACTGTACAAAAAAAAAAAGTAATTATAGGAAAGGCTTTCAGCTCGGGACACAATTAAAATGATTAAAGGCCAGATTTTGCACACAAACTAGATGATAATGGATTATTAGTCACCAACAGGAGGCATAAAAATGGTAAACAGCAAAGAAAAGATGGCAAAAGAATAAATATCTTTCTCAGGGCCTCTATAGCATTCAGGAAGGTCAGTTGGTGTCTCAGGAAAAACAGCCTGAAACTTTGCTTGTCTTTTTCACACACAGTCAAAAGAGCACCACCCCTGTGGGCAACGCTCTCCTGCATCTCTCTTCCTCCCTCCACATGCCAGTCCCATTTCACAATCCTCTCTAGATCTGCCCAGCCACACACACACTCTACCGTCCCCCATCACCTTGCTCTGAGATGAATGAGATCGCCACTGTCCTCAATCATTTTAATCACTACATTGGAAAATGCCTTGTTCACGGTTATCATTTTTGGCCTGCCTTCTGGCAGCTCTCCCCGCATCTCCGTGTGACAGACTCACTCTCGCAAACACGCACATACACGTGAGTGGCCAAGATAGAAGAGTCACAGCTAACAGATGGTGGAAGATTGGGGGGGAAGATTCCTAATTTTGACTCCCCTGCCCTTTTCGAGGGGGCCTAGTTTGAGAATGTAGGTTCAGCATCTGCTTCCTGCAGCACAGAGGCGAATCGCTGAACGCTAGCAGCCTCTCCAGCATGATGATGCAAGCGCAGGCCAACAGCACAGCCACCTGAGACACCACGACTGCACTACTCACAATTAAATTAATCATTTATACGGAACAAAAGAGCTTCTTTTGTTCCACATTATCACATAAAGATTTGAGCAGTGTTTGGATGAATGAGAGTGAGTGTTTGGAATGTTGACTTTATGAATTGACTATATTCTCCAAGTCTAAATATACACATTATTAATGATATTATGACTATATATTGCAGGGTTGGAGAAAAACTAGTTAGGAGTATTAACGCGTACATATTATATGGCTAGGATTGGGTTTAGGGCGATTTGCATGTAATCATGTATAATTACAGTAATTGCTATTATAATAGTAAGTACATGTACACATAACAAGGACACCTTGAAATAAAGGGTTACCTGTTAATGTTTAGAAACATGGAGATGTCTGAATATTTTCAGCAAATTTGTTGCTTTCCCTGTTTTTGATTGAGCACTAAAATATGAGACACCAATGTGAATAGTCACAGAATAGGATTATGAATACGATTATTATTAGAAAAGGTCATTTGCTATTGGGTTTGTGTGTGTGTATATATATATATATTGTTTTTTGATGCCAATATTTTCTAACATAGCTATGCAAAGATGTTTGCAAAAAAAAATCAATAGAAATTTAAAAAGCAATTAAATTGAGTTATAATTTTAAAATAACTTGTTATTTGTAATCCATTACATTCCCAACATAAACTTACAAATCAAAATACAAGAGAATAATTAAAGCATAATAACAGGTGTATGTCAACTTAAGTGCATCTTTGGTGCAGCATTGGATAAGTTAAAGAGTGTTTAAATTTCAGTAATAGATCAAATAAAATAAATAAAGTTAATAGAAATAAAAGATTTATATTGGACATTACATTTAAACAAACAAGTGAACAGGTAATAGAGAGCAGACAAAGTAGGTGCAGAAGATTCAAAACAGACACAGGTGTCCATTAACTAGTTGTGGCACAGTGCAGCGTGGCTCTCTGGGTAATTGTAATCTAAACTCTTCTAATGCCAGTAACGGGAGAAATCCAGTTTTGTCGGGTTGCATGCGTCCTGTGTAGACATGGTGTGAGAACCACAGACAGAGAGTGATAGCTGTCACACACTGATGAGTACAAGAGAACAAAGATCAGTGCTAACACACCCAAGACGTCAAACGCTTTCCACTTTCTGTCTTTCAGTATCCCCCTCCTAAAAAACAATCCTTTCTGATGGCCTACCTGTGTCCTAACCAATAGCGAGGGAGGGTAGCTAAAATCCAGGGGATCAACTGTAAGTCTTCATCACTAAGAGTCAATCCAAGGTCGGCGCTCGGTTCAGGCAGCTGGAGTGTGTCTGTCTCCCGAGCTCCGCTTAAATGACGAGGCTTACCGTACCTGTGTGAATGTCAGCCTTGATTCAAGGCGGCCTGCTGTGTATTCTGCCATGCTCTGAAATATCATCAGCCTTCCATGAAGTATGTGGTCCAGAGCTACAGTAAGCACATTATACAAGTCTTATGGCTATAATTAAGGTCCTATTATCTGCTGTTGTTAGATATGTGAGGAGATTACACTCTTGTTTTGACAGATCCTCACCACCATGGTGCTTACAATGCCGAGAGAGAGTGAGATTAAATGTGCAGTGTTGCTACAGAATGCTATTATTGTTATGCCATTATAACTCTCTTGTTTAAGTGGTATACAATTGTGTGCATCTTTAATGTGCACGAGTAAATGAGCCTTGCAGATCAGGCGGTGTAACTATTAAGCTACCGAATCAAGCCTACACGCAATGAGACGAGGCGGGTGCTGCGATTGGGCCAAGTCGATTGTGTGGCGGCAGAAAAGGCAATGGTTCACTGATCATAGCTTTCAACAGAGCAGTAAATCACTACACTAGGAATTTATTCAAAACAATGAGAACAGACAGCCGAGATGCCCATCATTCTGTTTAAGCACTGCCTGATAAATTAAGTAAAAAATAATGGGAAAAATAAAAATAAAATAAAATAAAATAAAATAAAATAAAATAAAATAAAATAAAATAAAATAAAATAAAATAAAAT
>JAUCNO010002186.1:0-12500 GCA_032353835.1 Enteromius viviparus
CCTATGTCGATAATATGCCTACCGTCTCGTTACTGCTTTAACCATAATATTCTTATACTTAAAAATGAAAAAATAAAAATAATTAGACTGTGTTATAAACTCTTGATCTGGGTAGTGAATGGAACCAGTGCAAAAAGTTAGTCTAGAGCCCTGTATGAAGAGAAGAGGATAACAACATTGAGATGAAACCTGTTGAGATTCACTGTGCTCTCGGCAATCCCTGTTGATTATATTCCAGTTTGCTCAAAGCTACATTAGCAAACACATGTACTAACTGTAGAAAGTGGTGTGCCCTCTGCCTCAGTTTTAAAACGTGTTTTTGATGTCCATTATAAAGGTTGTGAGATCAATACTTGCTCTTCACACACATTCTGCCAATAAAACATGTTTAAATGTACATTTAATAGGTCAATAATTCATCTGTGTTACAATTACATAAGCTATATTATAAAGCTATAATAAAATATACATTTATCAATATTTTAGGTTGAAGTACTTTATTATGAAATAAAGTTGTGGCTAGTATATAAAGTATATAAATCTAATAAACATGACATAAAAGCACACAAACTTATATGAAAATTGTTTTAATTAAAAGCTATTCAGTATACTGTATATAAATTATGCTAAAATATGCAATTAAATGTTTAACGCTCTTAATCATCACCAAAGCTCAATACGTGGAACATAAAACAAAGTATGTTAGATATTGTATTTTTTTTTATTATGGAGAATTTGAGGTTAGTAATGAACAGTCTTTGTACACATGTGCTTCAGTCGCCAGTAGAATGATAATTAATGGCAGTATTCATATCAAGATTTAATGATAATAAGACGCACACACAGAAATCATAATTTGTGGCCATGATCATTATATTTTAAGAGCATTGTGTTTTTTCTTTAGCCTGTGTGTTGGCGCTGACATCACTCTTCCATGCATATAAATTTTCCTCTGGCTTTCTTTAGATGCCATCCTGAACATGGTAAACAACATCGCAGCAAACGTGCTAGGAGGAAAACCGGAGCTAGAGGACGGAGCTGAAATGGAAGGTACGGACCCTGTCCTGAGTCTTTACTAAGAAAGTTCTGCACTCCTCTTTGCTTGGCAGCTGTTTGTGACTAGCGAGGGCTGTCACCATGCCAACAGTGCTGGAACTGTGAGGCCTGGCAGTGAAAGCACGTCTTTGATGGGTTCTGTAGCTGCGCTTGCCAGCATCAGACTCTCCCAGGGTGTGTGCGCGTGTGTGTGTGTGTGTGTGTGTGTGCGTGCAGGCCCAGAGAGAGCTGCTACAAAATGCTGTTTAAACACGCATGTGGCTTTCCTAAAAGCAGAAGTGAAGTTTAAAAACCCCCTGCTTCTCTGTATCGTGACCATAAACAGTCTGACTTGCAGGCTAAAAGAGAAAAGACTGTTTAACGAGATGGCCCTTGAGAGAATGCAGTCGAGTGGATAGCTGAAAGTTTATTAAGTTTGGAAAAGGAAAGCACGCTGTGGGCAGTTCTGTTAGATTGCGGTTGACCAATATGACTTCTTTTTTAATAGCTGATACCTATATCTAGACAAAAATGGTAATTGATAACTAATAACATACTATAGTTTATTTATATAAAATAACTGAATCACCTGATCAAATTCATACCAATCAAATTAATGAACGATTCTTTCTACGGTGAGTGAACATACTGGCATTTTTTATGCTAATCTGTGTAATCATTATATTTTAAAGCTTTGGGTGTTAGTATCAATGTGTTAGTCTTAAGGTTATCTATAAGCCAGTGTGCATGCGCGAGTCGGGCATATATTAAACACTTCTAAAACCTGTTTTAGTGAGAGTTTCATATTGAATCTAAGGGTGATTTATTAGACTGTGGCTGTCAAATGTGGCTTTACCGAGCTCAGCGGCTTTGGTCAGAGCAGATATAAACAAAACACTTTTGACTATTTTTACTACAGAATAACTCTGGTGTTTCAGGCCACTCAGGGGACCTTTAATAGCTTTTAATAGCTAGGTGGGTGAAAATTCTCCCCTATTTAACATAACCTGAAACAGACTAATAAAGTTTACGAAGTGTCCTTTTATGTGATTTTTACTCCCCTCATGGCTCGCAGTAACTTTGCATTTTTGATGCACGTCTTTCTAGATAATGTAATCTTCACTGTCACAAAGACTTGGTATGTGACACGTTTCAGAAAATGCCATTGTGCCACAGTATGGATTTTTTTTCAATGTCCTTGTTAGTCTGGATAAATTTAAACCATTCCAAGAATTCCATCATTTCAGGCTCTCGAGATCATCACCTGTTGCTAGTTAAGAGCACATTTGTGTTTGTGTGTTTAATCTTGGGAACAATAGCGCTCTTTGTGTTGAGGAATGGAAACCAATGCTCATATTCTCCTTTTCCTTTTCACACTGTCAAAAAATGGTTCTTTCTCTCATCTTGCTCAGGAAACGTTTCCTCTGGGACAGAAAACGTCACCCAGGCGTCGACAGAAACCACACTTACGCCAGAACCTACTGAACAGCCCTCGACGTGAGTCTCATTCACACACCCTACTCATCCAGCATATTAAACCCCAAATGCTTGCTCAATACTGAGCCCCGAGCTAGTCAGCGTATTCCAGCGCAGACTGGTTTAAACTGTTTGCTCACATACCAAATCAACCACTGAATCCTTTATTAGATTCAGTACAAGCTTATAAAACTTTAATTTACTGTAGCTGCTGCATAACCAGGCTCAGAGCCTGACTCCATCTGCTGAATTATGTAGAGCGCATTTATAATAGAAATACTCTTGTTGGTAGCTAAAAATTAGACAGGAACTAGTCTTTTTGCCATTAGGTTTAATCTAGTCCATATTTTATTTTTAGCTTTAATGGAGTTGGGTTAAAATGTCTTGTCTTTTGCCCACTCTCATTGATATTCTTTGTCATCTTTCAGTGAACTGTATATAAAAAAAAAATCTAAAAGCAAGTTGTGACAGGCATTTCAGCTCCTATTCAGTGTTGTCGTGCTCAAAATCGAAGTAGCAAACATTGGTTGAAAAAGAAATTTAAAATTACCATTGTTGGACTTAATATCTCCAGGCTGGAAGTCCTTGAGCTGGATCCCACTCTAGTCAAGGAGGACTTAGAGGTTCCTGTTCCTGAGGCTCCCTCAGAACCTCCTCCTGAGGAGAGCCGTATCGTCATCCTCATCGAGGAGGAGGAAGAGGCCACCCAGCCAACGGTGACCCTGCTGGAGGAAGAGCGAGAGGAAGAGAAAAGACTAGGGGAGATGTGGGAGCGGGAGAGCACCACACACTGCGGCCACCTCTCCACTTTGTCCTGTTTGGCGTCTTTGCACGAACACTTCTACTGCTACTGTTCTGCAGCACTAGCACTACAGCGCCAGCGTAGAGAGCGCCGCCACAAAGCACAGCACACACACACCGATGCAGACACTCAAAGCACCCCTCAGCAGTCCCTCCCCGACACCACCCCAACCCAAGAGCCCCCTGCGCCCTCTGAGAAACTTCCCGAAACAGAGCGGCCCTCTCAGGCACAAGCCGAGAGGATTTCCCCCACAGAAACGGTGGCTTCGCCGCCTCAGCCCTCCAGCAGGGAGTCTGCAGTCACAGAGCAGGAGCTCCCACCTCAGACCATTCTGCTGGAGCCCAGCCGTACCTCCACCCTTCCCCCACACAGCTTCTCCGACACCCCCACCCAAAACATCCCAGAGTCCCCACCCACGGGAGAGCCCCTGGACCAGCGTCCGCAGTACCTGGTAGACATCCCAGAAACCCGTACGGCTGCCAGCAGCCTCCTCTCTCCCAGTGCCGTCTCCTCTCTCCCAGTGCTCTCCTCCACCACCACCACTGAACCCCAAAGCCCAGAGACAGACCCTCCCAGACTGGAGCTCCCTGTCGCAACTAAAGAGCAGACGGTTCAGCCATTACCCACCCACACTCGCCCCGCCGATATCCCACCTCCTACTGAACTACCCGTTATGCTCCCAGAGGCCTCGGATATCGGCAAGACTGATGATCCTCACCATAGCGCTGTGGCCTTCCAGCCAGAGCTTTCTGAAGCGTCTCTGTCTCAACAAGAGGAGACTGTTGACGATATTCTGTTACCGCACCGCACGGCTGGAGAGTTTTACGCCGAGCAGCAGCATTCAGCGGAAATGGGCCACGGGAATGGAAACGGCAACGGGAATCAGGTGCACGGATCCAACCAGAAGGAATCGGTGTTCATGAGATTGAACAACAGGATTAAAGCGCTAGAAATGAACATGTCCCTCAGCAGCAGATACCTGGAGGAGCTCAGCCAGAGGTACAAACACACAGATACACGCCACCAAACATCAAAATGATCGCACATTGCTCGATTGACCCCTTCTGCTGTTACTCAGGTATCGTAAACAGATGGAGGAGATGCAACGGGCTTTCAACAAGACCATCATCAAACTGCAGAACACTTCCAGAATCGCAGAAGAGCAGGTTATTATCAGTCACTCAGAACTTGGATACTGGCAACTGCAACATGCACAGACCTCAACATGTGTGAACGACACTGTATTAAATAAAATCATCTGCTAATGACTAAACACATGCCGTTTTTTAAGAAAACTGATGACTTTGGACACAAATATGTAGTTTTTTTGTTTTTTACATGGCTAATGTGGATAACTGTTTGCATTTGTGTGTGTGTGTGTGTGTGTGTGTTTAGGACCAGAAACAGACAGAGTCTATACAGATGTTACAGAGCCAGCTGGAGGATGCCACTAGGATCATGCTGAACCTGTCTGCCTCTGTTGCTCAGCTACAGCGAGAGGTATACAAGCATGCATTTCTCATCTCATTCCTGGCCCACCCGGTAATGTATATCCATATTTACAGGCTGTTGTTCACTGTGTTGTAGGTGTCTGACAGACAGAGTTACCTGGTGCTGTCTCTGATCCTGTGTCTGACGCTGGGTCTGCTGCTCTGTATGCAGTGCTGCAGGAGCTCGCCCAATCACAACACCAGCTCAACCATTCCCATGAGCAACCACTACCCCAGCCCTAAGAGGTACAACACACACACACACACACACACACACATAATATGTGCAGAATTCATAACGCAATACACAGTGCGTTCTCAGTGTTGCAGCAAGGAGTCCTGCACTCAGTTTTGACTGATTTATGAGCAATCTTGCTGAGCAAGCTAGTTAAAGTGATGTGAACTGTTGACAAGTTTATAGCTGGATGCACGTATCCGGCTTAACAGCACAGCAGTTGGAAGTTAACCCTTTGGGACAGTAGTGCAACAGCATACACTACAATTCAAAGTTTTCGAATTGATTCATCAATCAGGAATTCTGGGGAAAAAAGGTGTCCACAAAAGCAACACAATGCATTTAATGTCTCTTTCTCATTCTCAGGTGTTTTTCCTCTTATGATGATATGAGTTTGAAACGGAGAGTTTCTTGTCCTCTCGTTCGTTCAAAGTCCTTTCAGCTGCCCACGTCTGAAGGTAAGAGTCACCTTTGACACTGAGGAGAGCTTTGATGCCGGAGCTCTCTCGGCCTGTTTCTCTCTTTCACTAGCTCCTCCCCTTTTCTCATGTAATTCACATTGTTTCAGTCTGCTCTGGTTCTTAACCTCCCGTCTCTTCTGCAGCTCACGACTAACGTCACACCTTCCCACTTAACATGTGGCTTACGTTGTGTACTTTCATTTTGGCTGCTGCTCTCAGAAGAATCACGCCTTTTGTATTAAACACCACAGCTTGATCTCGTTTTTGATTGTCTGGTGATAACTCTATATCAGTGTGACCTATACTGGAGCCAAGTGTGGTTTGGAATCGAATGAATCTTGCCTCGTGTTTGGCCCAACCAGAGTCCGTATTATGAGAAACACTTACTTTTCAAACCAAATACTACATTCACAATTTGTTATAAAATAAGTTGGCTACTAGAACTTTCTAAAAGTAAATAAAATATTTTTCAAATTGACAATGCCACCATATTTAGACAAATTTAAAGCTATAATAAAGTCAATTCTATTTAAATATAATGTGCAAACACATGTAAATGTAACATTACACAGTATACATTGTTTGATTAATCTAATATTTTTCATGCATTTTTAAAATGAATGTAATTTTATTTGTAGGTGATTTGGGCTGAAATGCATTTAATTAAAATCTGAAATCAAATGATAACTAATTCAGCCGTATAAACTGAACCTGCTTTAAAACGCCAGATCCTTCCTGTGCTGCTTGTTCCATTTTCTTCCTGCTGTTTTTTTTCCTGTCACATTTGCTGCAGCATTGTGTGTGTGTGTGTGTGTGTGTGTGGGGAGTGTGTGTGGTTTGTGTTCACAAGGCAGAGTTTGGGTATTTTTAGCACATGGTGCTTTTGGCTGGCACATGTTGGACATTTGCAAGTAGTAGGAAAAATGTGGTACGCTTAATGGATAAAGTATTGCAAACACAGATATGCAAATCAAACTTGACATTCAAATGCATGCAAATGACAGCATTAGGCTCAAAACTGATGCTGCAGCCATGGTTACCAGATGCAGTCTTTCTGGCGATGAAAAGCGTGAACTAGGACCCCACAAGCCGGATTACAATTGAATAACAAAGACCCATGTAACTAACTGTGCTACTACTTGCAAGTGCTTTCATGCTTGTGTTATTGTTTGCCATACCATTCCGTTAACCTGCCCCCTCTCTCCCCTCTTTAGTAGGTCCTGATGACTTGTACATTGTAGAACCTCTAAGGTTTTCTCCAGAGAAAAAGGTATGGAGTTTGTTTGGGCCGCTGTGCGTTCATGACTGATGTAGGCTTTCAAAACCACTCACTGCTCGTTTAGCAGCTTTTATCGTTGTTTTGTCCAGTTAGATGTCAGTCTGTAAAAACTGTATTAACTCCATAAAAGCTTGATTGGTAAATGTGAAGAGCAGTGAGTGTTTTGGGACGCAGCTAGTCTGGCCGTGAAGTTAACCGTTTCTCTGCTGACTGAGGATTCAGATTCCATTTAACACACACTATACTCAGAAATACCAAACAAAAGCTGTTTTAATGCCGCATTGATATTATATCATCATCATTATTATTATTATTATTAATATGTCCAGTCAGTAATTGCATTGATTAAATTAACATCTCGCAAAAAAGGACAAAACAGTTACAGTTGATTTGTAGTTTAAGGGAAGTTAATGATGAAACGTCTGTGACTGTACTGTTTAATTACACTGTATTCAAGCCTGTAACACATGAGTGTTGTCTGTTTGACCAGTTTATTAAATCGCTTTGAAAGAGTCTTAAGTTGGGTTTTAGCTCCTTCCCTCAAGAATAACTTATACATAATGCTCAGATCTAATAGCAAAGGCCTCTTCAGACCAATACTGATGTGTAGCTAAAACTTCTAGTATGGGTTTCACCTGCAGTGTGTCTGTTTATACCAATACAAAAAACAAAAGAGAATGCAGCTTCACTCCATGACATTAAGTGATGCTCATAGAACAAGCATTCATCCATTGGTAGTCAATTGTCTGTCATTTTAATATCATTGATATATTATTATAGATTTTTTAATTTGTAGACTTTTAATTCTTCATTTTAATTAAATTATATATATATATGTCTCTATATATATATGTCTCTATATGTCTATATATGTCTATATATATCTATGTCTATATATGTATATATATAAATATGTCTATATAGTATTTAATTTCTATTTATTAATTTTTATTATTTTATTATTATAATTATATATTAAAAATTTTATATTTGTTAATTATTGTAATTTTAGTTTTTATTATATATTATTTTACGTAAAAATATTTCATTTAAATTAACTTTTTTTTTTTTTTTAGTTTAAGTTATTTTATGTCTGTCTGAACAGAAGCATTAACAGATGATCACTCAAGTGCTTCTCCACAGATGACCTCTTGTGTTCACATGACTCTATTGTTTTAGCTTTACTTAGCGTCTGATAAAATGTATATATACTCACTCAGCACTCAAAAAAGCAGAGGGGGGGGGGTATTTTTGAAAACTTTTTTAGGCAAATGTCATTTTAATACGATGGAAACATTATCATCAGAGCGTTCTGAGTCCGTTAAATCATTACGTTGTAAAATGATTTGAAGCGCTCTAATTGGATTATATAACGCAAATGATTTATTCAGAGCGTGATTATAAAGCAAATCATTGATTCGCCAGAGGGAGGAAACCTCTGTATATACTCACTCAGCAGACGGTTAGCCTGGCTTTGGGTGTTTAAATACCTCTCAGAATGCATCATTTAGACATTCGATCATCATTTCCTCCCGTTTGTGTCTTTCAGAAGAAACGCTGCAAGACAAAAGGAGGGGAGCGTGTGGAGACGCTCCAGGCGTCCGTCCCCTCAGCGGCGGGTGTTAACGCCGAGCTCAGATGCAACGGTGAACCTTCATCATCATCTCCTCTTCAATTCCTGCCTTCAGCGTGCAACGGCTACGCATCCACCTGCTCGTCCAGGGACTGTGCGTCAGAGGGCAGCTCCGAGAGCTCTGCTTCGACCCTGTCTGAGGAGTCCTTCGCCCCCTCCATGAACGGACACGACCCCACCCTGTGCAACGGCGAGCCCCCCCCGGCCAAGAGCAAGATGGAGAAGAGGTCTCTGAAGCGCCGCAAGTCCAAGAACGCTGAGCAGCAGGAAGCCCGGCGCGTGGGAGACATACTGCCACTTCCTGTGACCGTCATGCCCGCGCTGGAGGAGCTCATGAAAGGAAAGGCGGACCTGGGCGTGGCCACGTTTGGAAGGACAGCTGTAACAGGACGAGTTTGAGTTTTCACGCCGCCATCTTTCTTTTTCTTATTCCATCGTTTCGAGAGAGTGCTTCACTACATCCTGGTTCTCTGAACTTTGGTTACGTGCCTTTTTTTACCCATTCAGGATTGTTTTTCGTTACTCCCTTTAAGTTTTTTAATACTTCTGGGAAAGTTCTGACTGATAAACATTGGCAAGTATGAATGAGACTTGTTTGGATGTCGTAGACCACCGTGAGCAGGAGTTCAGGCCGATTCCAGACGGAAGACCCACAACATTCAACGTGTTTCTGTACACTAACATGACCCTCAGGTCTCCATTTCCTCTTTCACTGTCCCTTTAACGCTCGCGCTCGCTCTTCTTTTTCTTTTCTTTGGAGGATATGTAATTGTTGTACATGTGAGTGTGTGACTGCACGCCAGTCATCGTCTGTGGTTGGTTTGTGGGACTAGTGATGTCACATAGCACAGGGCTTCAGTCCAGAGAGCAAAGCTGAATGAAGAGCAGATCCAGTCCATGGAAAATTTTTTTTTTTTCTCTGTACTATTCAAATCATGATCTAGTTTGACCAATGAGTCCAGGCTGGGCCTGAACACACACACACACACACTTGTATATCAACACGACGCACCACCAAGCATGTTTACAGCTCGTTTTCTACATGTTCAATAGAGCCGTCATAAAAAAAGACACATTTGTACACACTTTATATGTACACGGGAGATTGTAGGGGACATTCTGTTACTCTAGTGGTAATTATTTATGTATTTATTTATTTAAATGTGACCCAGGCTCTATGAGATCACGGTCATGTGATATACGAGATACAGTGGCCCCTCCGACTTCCATGTTAGAGATTTATTGCAGATACAAAAATGGTACGGACAACGTGTGCTTGTTCTGTTGATTTGAGAAAGCTGGATTCCTCTGTTTAAACTTTATTTTTCAATTTCTAAATCAAACGAAGCATCAGATAAATCTGCTCGTGATGATGTGCATCGTGATTTGTGCTCTTCCTCGCTGGATCTGTTCAGACGAGCTTTGGTTTACTGGATTCGAGGTGAACTGTAAACACGGCCGAGCTCTCGTTGTGCAAATATTATGCATGAGTCCAGCAAAGCAACCGTCTGGTCTGTCCTTCCTGTCATGTACGTGTAATAATTGTGTGTGTGTGTGTGTCCAGCATCTTCTCTTCACACACTCCATGTCCCTCTTAACACACTTTCTGTGTGTGTGTGTGTGTGTGTGTTCACTGCTTTCTTAGTTGTTTTTAATGCACCCAAGAGACCATATGACATCTCAGTAAAGTTTCTGTCAGATCTGTGTGTTGTTAAGATTGAACTCACATCACTATTTCAAAAGAAAAAGGGAAAGATTGGGATGTGACGGACCATCTCTGTGATTTCCATGTTTCACTTTAAAATGTTTCACTACCTTTCTCCTTTTTGAATGGTGACTGATATATGCTTGTGCAGTTTGTGGATGTTTTCTCATCAGTGTGTATGTTGATGACTCTTTCCAGTACTCCAGTGAGTAGAGACTGCTGTGTGTCTCTCCTGTGCACTTTTTGGAGAACTCCACATGCCTTTTGTTTTTCTACACCACACCTTGTACAAGTGCTTTTTCGCCCAGGCTTCCTTTAGAACGGCGCCCTCTAGTGGCGGAGGCCTGATTTATTTAAACGTCCGCTAGGTGGCGCCCAAATGAAATCTCATAGTCTAAGGACGAACTGCACAGTATTTTATTTTTTTGTTTTTCCAATTGTAACTACAGCAGTGTAGTGCCATTAGAAACTGTGAATTTATAAATAAAACGATTTGTTGTCTTTATTGAGTGTGTTACTTTCAAACACTACAGCAGAAGCATTAAAACCCATGAGAGTAGTATGGTGATGCAAGTTGTTATATCAGTGGTTTTCTGATTATGAAGTTATATATAAGCTATTAGAAAGTCTTAAATTGCACAAATGTGAATCCATAAAGCTAAATGCAGCCAGTTTAACATGCTTGTGTGCTTGGATTACACTATAATACATTTTGCATTGAAATGTTCATTAGAATTTGTCCATTTCTGTGTCATTAAAAATCCAAATGTGTGTATATAAGTACCAGGTTTATTAAGAAAGAAAGAATAAAAAGAACAAAAAATAAATAAATAAATGGTGTGGATGAAAAAATTATGAATAATCTACTCCCACTGTGTGAATATGTAATTATTTAATCCATGAAAAGTAACTAATCTGTTGGGTTATATGATTTTAAAATGCAATTTGATGTAATAAGTACTTAATTTTTGGAACCTGATTATGCATTCCAGATTACATGTAATTAGCTAGTATATATATATATATATAAACATAAATTCATGTAAACGTCACATTTCTAGGAGTAGGTTAAATACTAAGTGCTTAAACTAACAGAATAAAAGAAACATAACGTAATCATTCTATTTATTAAAACCAAGTATAAATCATGCATTTTACATTTATTCCAAAATAACAACAAAAACATACATATTCCACAGTTTTTGATTGCTATATGTCCTCGTAGAGTGTTCTTTAAAATACTTTGCTGTTGCAATATTTCCGGTTAATATGTAAATAATATCGGTCGAGCGTAGTCTGGGCCTTTTATTTTGAAGTGCGTGCAGTGGCCGGTTGAATATTCGCATTCTTGTTTTCCTCGCCGCCTCTCACAGATCAAGCGCAGTAAGACAGGAGTCGCGGTGTTGCGAGGACTTTTATTTTGAAGTGTGTGCCGCAGCAGGTTGCTCAGTCTCAGCCCTGCCTCTCAAAGGCTCGCTGACCGATCTGGAGCTTATTAAGGTAATAATAACTTCATCAAATACACTCAAACGTGCGCTAGATTATTGGAGTAGCACAACTGAAGGCCAAATGAAGCGTGCACGTGGATGTCACACGTTAAATTTGATGCATGCATTTTATTGCATTATTATATTGATGATCCGTTATCACAGGCCATCAATAGACCAGATCTTAAAACAATGCATTTAGATCTCAGAACTGTTTAAAAGCAGCTTTGATGCAGTTGTACATCTGAAGAATCAGTGAAATGGAGGTCAGGCGATAAGAGACTTAACACCCAGTAATCCTCAGCACTCCTGTCAGTTTAACACGAAGCTGCACGACACGACAACTTCATCCGATAGTACTTTTCATTTTTAGTCGTATTTCCTAATGTATTGCATGTTTAAATAAATTCCTATTCTTACTTATTATTATTAGCGTTGTTGTTGCCGTGACAACAAAATGTTTTCAGGGGGTTTATTTGTGCGCAGTCATCATTATTGCAGAAACCAATGAAAATGACCTTTGACCACAAGACTGCAGAATCAGACTCCAATCTGTTGTTGTTCCTTTCATTTGAAATAAAATGTAACGTTTAAAATGAATTCTGTTCCTGCTACTGCAACATTTGATTCTGTATCATAGAATATTTAAATAATTAAATTGTTTGCATAAAATGCATTGCTGGCCGCTGCTACAAATATACTTGTGCTACTTATGAGTGGTTTTGTGATCCAGGCTCACGTGTGAATAATGTGTTTTGACTAGGTATCTAAGCCTTTGCATGTCATGTTTTCCTTGGATTGTGCATAGCTGTGTTATTGCCATTTGAATATAATAGGCCGTATTGATCCTTATGCATTGATTTGCTATAGGATGGCTGAACCGCCTCGGTCATGTGA
>JAUCNO010002187.1:0-13540 GCA_032353835.1 Enteromius viviparus
CTACAGAAGAGTCAAGTTTTAAATAAGTTTTAATAAATTTAAAAATATCGAAACTCTTTAGTCATTTTATAGTGCGATGCTAGCTGGTCTCATCAGATTCAATGATTTATGCTAAGCTATGCTAATTTTGGGACCACCAGACTCGGCGATCAGCTGAATGGATTCGAAAATGGTAAAACACATCTGTATTACTCTAGGGATGTTGGAAAATGAGCATATTTATGAAAAATAAGCCTATTTCCAAAAAAAGTGGAGTGTTCCTTTAAGGTTGAACCCCTGATGTCACATGGATCTTCTTGCTACGTTTCTGGACATTGATCATGTTAATTACATTGCTGTCTATGGCTCTCGGAATTCATCAAAAATATCTTAATTTGTGTTCTGAAGATGAACAGATGTACAGGTTTAGAACGTATTGAGGGTGAGTAATTAATGACAGAATTTACATTTTTGGATGAACTATCCCTTTATATAGCCTGCAGCATTCAAGAATGGAATGGAATGGAATAAAATGAAATACAATCAAATAAAAAGTTTTCAAATGTAATGTATTCCTGTAATGGAAAGATGAATTTTCATTTTTTATCTTTCAGAAATCATTCTAATATACTGATTTGGTGCTTAGAACATCTAGGACATTTTGTGCAGTTGTGCTGCTTCATATTTTTGTGAAAACTCTAATGCAGTTTTCCAGGATTCTTTAAAGAATAATAAGTGTAAAGGAAACGGTATTTATCTTTTTTAACATTATAAATATCACTTTTAATACATTCAATGTATCCTTGCTGATTAACACTAAAATCTTCTAAAAAATGAATACTGACCCCAACCTTTTTGAATGGTAGTGCATGTGCCTGAATAAAACCTCACTTGATTGCATCTGAGTCCTGAAAGCAGTGAGCTGCAGAGAGGAGCCAGCGGCTGGCCACCAGAGATGCCCCGCACACATGACCATAGCGCTCCATCTGAAGGCTGACCTGCCACGGCCATGAGCCTGCCTGAGCATCTGTGCCACCTACAATCTTTGCCCTCTTCCTGGGCCTCGTGCCACAACCTACACACACAGCATGACATTTGTAGGATTTGTTATGCAAGCAAAGAGTCTTACATGCAAGATCAATTTAATTGCCTATAATATATTAGATGTGAATATGTAATTGTATGAGAATGCTCACTACAGCGCAACTCATCTGAACCATCTTTGCAGTCTTTAATGCCGTCACACTCCGGATTGATCTTAGTCAAGCACTTTCCACTGGCACATTTGAAGGAGGAAGGAGAGCATCCTTTAGAAACTGCCATGATTAGAAAGACAGAACATTCAGCATTACTGAGCAGATTAAAGAACTAGCGACATGACATGATCATAAAATTTTACACAGATTGTGTCATTTGCGTTTGTTATGTATGTGTTCATACTGAAATCAATGTGGCTTGATTGTCAAAACGCATTTTTGGTCTGGTAAGCAAGGAAAGATGACAAAATAGAGCAGAATTGTGGGTAAAGTGGGTTGTACTCACATGCTCTTGTGCAGTTGAGTTCATCGCTGCGGTCTTTGCAGTCCACGATCCCATCGCACACTGAGACTTTGGGGAGGCAGATTTTGTTTGAGCACATATGGTAGCATTTACCTCCTAAGAAGTGGGAAAATTGAAGACAAAAAGGAAACACGTTTAACAAACGTGGAAGTTTTTGGTGACAATTAGAGTTGCTCTGTGAAATTTCACAAGCAAAAAATCATTTCAAAAAGTTAAAATGAGTCCCAAACAGTTTGCTCATGTTGTTCAAGTCTTACGTAATTTGAAGTTGACTTGTCTGTGAGTGCTTTATAGCTATTTTGCACATCATTTTCATTAACGTGACACATATAGGTAAATACATGCACACACACACACACACACACACACACTAAAACATAGGCAGGTCTTACCACAAATTCTCTCCACACATCTGTAGCAATGAAAATAGACATCTCTAAGTATCAGTAAAAGCAGGAAGAGAGAAATTGCGCGTGTTGAAGCATTAAATCATCTCACAGATGAATAAAAAACACTTACCACAGTTATTCTCTTCACTGCTGTCACCACAGGCAGTATTACAATGGCTGTGTGGTCTGCACTGACCCATACAATAAACTTCTCCTGGTTTACACGTGTCTAATAGAAAAGTGGAGCAGGGTTAAATAACATAACTACACTTGGCTGACAAGAGCGTATGGAAAATCGAACACTTACTGCACTTGGCCTCATCTCTTCCATCAGAACAGTCTTTTTCTCCATCACACACTTTCCTCAGAGGAATACACTTGCCATCTCCACAGCGGAACTGCCTGGGACATGCTAATATGGGAGTAAAAGCACGACTAATGAAGTGCACATTTGTGTTTTGATCCAATTAGCTCATAATTCTTCATAAGATAACGCTATGATAGGTTTAGGAGAATAGGGAACAAAATTGGGCCTCAATCTCAATAAAAATTTATGTAAATTTCTATTTTTATTTATTAGTTTAACCTCATTTAACCTTTAAATTTAATATAAAATATGTGTAAAAACTGACCAAATAAAATTTTATTATTTATTCGTTTTCCTACTACGTGGTACAAACAGTCCATATTATGTTACTTCTTATATAAGGAACTAAAAGAATTTTATAATGCATTTATTTATTTTTGTGACGGGGGAAAACATGCTCTTACAAGGTTGCACACAAAATGTGTCATTTTGTAATTAAAACAAATAATAAAAAATACTTCACTGCAGTTAATCGGATTAATATATTGTGAAAATAATGACATTGTTGTATGACTATCCTTTTTCAAATTTTATTAAACCACAATTTGAAAGGTGTTAAACACATTAAATGTATTTAAAACTAAAACCCTTTTGAGACAGATTAATCTTATATTAAATAATAGTTTGTCTAACAAATATAACTAAATTATAGACACAAATATCCTGCATTCATTTAAGACACAAAACAAACATTAAACACAGAATCAAGTTACATTACAAAATAAGGGAAAAAAGCTTAAAAATGTTTTTTCTAGAAACCACATGAAGACTCACCACTTTCAGGAGAGAAGGCCCTGTAGATCAGATAAAAACCTTTATGGGTCAAAGACTCATCCGAGTGAAAATGCAGCTGGACGGGTGAAGAGTAGATCCTCTTTCTGCTGTTGTCCCCAATTGGGTTACAGAGTCTTTGCAAAAAAGAATCGTGTACACATGTATAACAATATGCCAGCACTTCAATAAAAAAAAAATTTACATGGCGTATTATAATCTACTACATCTATTCAGCCACAGCCAGTATAGGGCAGTTTAGGTCAGCTGCTTTTTAGTCATCACTACATGAATAACGTGACACTCACTTGACGCCACCTATTTCCAGCCAATCTTTTTCGCAGGTGCTTGAGGCCGGTGAATCCTGAATGTCTAGCATCACAATGGTCACGGAGAGAAGGTATCCCGGCAACGGAGCCTAAAAGAGAAACCAGACTCTCAACGGACGCACTCTTACACAAAGCAGCAGCCACCCAGCGCTCCTCGTCTCAAAGAGGGAGCATCCCAGGCCTCTGAATGGGGTTCACGGGGCACTGGGGAAGAGGCTCATGGGATACCTGGGAAAGTTTTTAGCCTTAGCTCACCCTGATTTTCCAGTTACAGTCCACATTTGGAGGGTAGTAGGCGGGGTAGTATGGGGACGTCACCGTGCCGTTCCACGCAGTGAGGAAACCACCACATTCTACAGAAGCAGTGACACAGAACCAAAGCATTTCTGAAACCTCAACAGAATAATGATTAAAGTTATAGCATCTCATGCTGGCTGCTAATTCACACACCGGTTTTGGGTATAGCTTGGAAATAAGCTTTGAAGATGGCTCCTTGTCTCTGACGACTGAAAGAAAATGTGACAAGCATGACGTTTCCAGAAGATGTCAGTTTCATTACAGGGGATGTTCCTGATATTGGCAGACCACACCATCTGGGAAGAAGAGAGATGTGGATTGATGTTAGCCAACTTTACTCTGGAAATGACAAATAGTACAAATGGCATTCATGCTCTGAGTAAAGAGAATCATTTTTGGAGAGAGAAAAGCAAGATCACTTTAAAGCATTTGTATGCTTAAAATCACATTTTTGATTGAAATTATGGCATATATAATGCTCACATGTCTGGCTTTTAAGATCTAACCTGGTGTGCAATGTTAATGGTGTGATATATTTTAAATTTACGTGATATTTGAGAGCTAATATCTAAATTCTGTCGATTTCTTACAACAAAGAAACATGAAATCAGAAGAACAGTCTGAGGTCAGTAGAATTTTGTTTAAGAATGTTTTTTTTTTTTGCAACGATGCACTAAATCGATTAAATTGATTTTACAGTTACAAAATATTTCTATTTCAAACAAATGCTGTTCTTTTAAACTTTCTATTTAACAAAGAATCCTGAAAAATGTATCCACAAAATAATAATTGATAATTTAAAAAATTTATCTTGCACATCACATCAACATATTGGGATTTCTGAAACGTAAAAAAGTCAGCTTTTGTTAAATTTTAAAATAGAAAATAATACAAAAAAAAAAAAAATGTAATTAAATAAAAGTTATAAAATGTAACGTATTCACGTAATGCAAAGATGAACTTTCAGCAGTCATTACTCCAGTCTTCAGCATCGCACATTCTTTCAGAAACGTTCTTTCATCTTTTGTTCTTTCACAAAACAAAATAAAATAAAATTTCCACATTTAGGGTGTTTTTTTTTGACATTTTTAGAATTTGACAGCTTCTGTTTCCATCATCATTTTATATCATAAGTATGGAGATTTTCTAAAATATTATTTGTTATATAATTGTTATATACAAAATATATATTGCATTGACAGTAAATGACGTGAACTAGCCCTCCACGTATTGTAATTAAATCAATAACACCAGAAATATAGAAAGGTGTGAATAAACAAAAACAGATTTTCTCCAAGTGCTGGCACACTTACCTGGCGATGATCTTGTTCTGAAGGGGCAGTAGGAAATCATAAGCAGACAGCTTGTTGGCAGAGCAGCTTCCTGGTGTCGCCCCTTGAAGTGTGAGAATGACAAGTCGCACGACGTGACCGGACGGCACCCGGAGCCTCCACTGGTAATACGGCTTCTTCGGACTGACAAGACTGAGTGTGCGATTGTTTCCATACTTAGCATACAGGTCGAAAGACATGGCTGTTAGGAAGATGAGAGTAAGACGTGATCAAAATGAGTGAATAAATCAAGAATACAACCAAAATAATGATTGTAGAGGAGTTATCATGACAGAATGATAGTATTATAGTGATGATAGTACACTGTAAAACCTGCCTGGTGGAAGGACTTGCATGCAGAGTTTACTCAGAGGATTAATGGGACATGGTTGCATTTGAATTGCCTTACCTACGCGTGGACTACTTGTGTTTATCTTCATGATACGGTGCATGATGGAAGATATAGAAGAGCTTAGTTTAACCAACATTTGGCAACTCAAATGAGTCAGTGTTCATAAATCATGTGAGTAAACTCAACAGGCTTTACAGTGTATTATGGTTGTACCCTGCAGCCCCAACTGCCACTTGCCACTCTGTAAAGAGTTTGGGTTCTTTATTTTTTCCGCTTTGTCATCAGAGTCTTCATCGTCTTCATCCTCGGCATCACTACCGTTATCTGCATTCAAACCTGGAGACACAGGAACATACGTTAAGAAGTTTTCCTTACTTTGAAATGACAAAAACGGAGGGATGGAATGATCTTAACCCAGCAGACGCAGTGTGTCCTCATCTCTCTCCATGTAGTAGCGTTCCTCATTCCTGCTAAAAAGGACCTTGTTGGTTCCAGGTAGACGCCGTTGCAACCGGGATGGGTTCACTCTCCGGAGTTCCTCAGCAATAGCGGGAGGAGCAGAGAATTTACTCCAGTAGTACACACAAAGACCTTCCACTCCTTCACTGTCATCAGGACACATGACTTTTAACAAGATGGGTTTATAGGCTTTGGATTTACATCAAGTGGGGAAAACGCATGTTAGCAGGTGCCAAATGCATGACATAGAAACCCACAAATAATAATAATGCTGGTTAAAAGACTACTAAGTCTGTACAGTTGCAATGTGGTATCACACCTACACTTACTAAAAGGCTAGGGTTGTTTTGAGTCACCATTGACTTCCATAATAGGAAAAAAATACTATGGAAGTCAATGGTGACCCAAAACAGCCTGGTTCAAAATATCTTCCTTTGTTTTCGGCCGAACAAATAAAGAGTAAATGATGACTGAAATGTATTTATCTTGTATCTTGTATTTATCTATTTATTTACTTAAAAAAAAACATTATATTGATTCCAAATTTTGTACACGAAAGCTTATTGTCCACATTTAATCAGGATCAGGTCAAGTCATCCTAAAAAGACCTCTATTCAAGCACACTTAGTATTCTACACATTTCATACAGCATTGAATGGCACCAGATCAGAGAATAAAGGCTATTGGGTATGCTGTGCCATCACTGACAGACTACAAAGAAACCAGCGCACAGCAGATAACCTCGAATGACCACATTTGCGTATAACTGGCAGTTAAGAAAATAAATCGCATTAAATTTACTTTGTTCCACTGCCAGCAGACATAACATCTGCATTAGTGAACAACATCTGTGACTTTAAGACAAAGTGCTGAACATACTGAAAGACAATTTCAGTGTTATTGGCAACTAAAACTACTACTAAAATGATAAAAATAGTTTGTGTTAGTTTAAATTAATATGATATGAAACATAATATTAGATGAATGATTTGCTAAGATTGCTATTTAGCTACGTCACATTAGGTGGTTGCTATAATTTACAAAACAACTTGGTCTCATTATTTAAAGCAAGATAATTGACGAAGAGAGTACGGCAGCTTTGTCATGAGTGGGCGTGGTCTCAGCACAGCGAGTGCTGTCCCCAGCGCTTGAGAGCGGAGAGGACGGCTTAGTTTTTCAAGATTTTGATACCTTATTTTATTTACTTTGGGTTTCTTTTAGCATTCAAACTTGGCTGGGTGGTTAATAACATTTTTTTGAACTCAGAAAACACATTTAATATTGACTTTACATGAGTAACCATAAATTCCACTAAAATAACTGATGTGGTTATTGTTTAAAGTGGTGTTACATTTTTTTTATTTGTTATTTGAATTGTTAGATTTTCTATTATTCCCTTGTGATCACTGAAAATAGGTGCAGTAAGTGATTTTTTTTTTTAAATGACATAAAAATATATATATATATATGTGTGTGTGTGTGTGTGTGTGTGTGCGTGTGTGTGCTTGCAGATAAAAAGGCTAACTTTGATGCTGTTTAAAAACTTACAGTGATATTTGTGTTCATGTATACAGACTCACCTAAACGCAATAATTCCTGAGTGCTGGTAATACGTGCTCCATGGTGAAGAATCATACAACTCTGAGAACTTAGATCCACGGCACATCACCCGGAAGGAAGTAAAGAGATGATAAAAAATTACCATAACAAACATCAGCCGCTATTCTGAGAAGCTGTAAACAAACCACTGATAACATCTACCAAGGTCATGAAGTTTCCCCCTGATAAAAACAGTATTTTGAGACGACTCAGTGACATCAGAGCTACAGAAGGCGTGACATCATTGAAGAAGGTGAGACATCAGTGGCCCAGGCGAGACCTGCAGCCTTGGCACAAAAGCGCTGTTCTTGTGCGATTGGCTTTGAGCAACAAGAGCTTTGGGCAACAACAGCACCATTGTCCTGGGCTCAATGTCATCCCGAAGTGCTGGATGGAAGGGGCGGGCGGCGGGTTTAGAACTAAATTTATGAGCAAAGGTGGACACTTGCAGGCCGTCAGTTCTCACAATCGCATTCGCTTGATATTAAACAGGATTACAGCCAGGACACAGGTTACGTTTAGTAACATTGCGCAGGACGAGAAGCCACACTTGGCCGGCTTCCTCATACGACCTCTATTAATCTCGCGCCTAATGCAGACACAAATGCCAACCATTCCCATGATACTGGCTTTTTTGGCCCAAATTTTCCTGTGCTCTCTTTCGGTGCCCTAAATCCTTACTTTCTCTCTCTCTCTCTCTCCTGGCCTACTCTGTCCCCTGGTCTACCTTTCTTTTCTCCGCTGGCTGCAGCCTCTCAGCAAAGAGGTACAGAGCATCTGATTGTGTGTGAGGAAGCCCACAGACAATGTTTTTATTGAAGGACTGCTCTTCCTCTCACTCAGCCTAGCTGGGCCCTGTCCCTCTCACAAACACCGTTCTTGTCCTCGGCCCTGAAAAGCCGCAGTCCTCTGGGAGCCGGTCTCACCGCGCCACCTCACACCGAGCCGGGCTCCAGTTACAGCTGGCTTTACATTTAAGAGGGCCACGGAGCGGCCAAAGACTCAGCAGAGCCTGCTTTACATTTAAAAGGGTGACAATGAGGGACGAGCGCACCACTGGACCTGCAGCTCTGGCGGACATTGCGTTTGAAAGTGCCAGGGCCGAGCATCGTTCCTTGAGTGGTCTCTGGAGAGCGGCCGCATTCCGGAGAGATCACGGAGAAACCGGCTTTGTTGCTGAGGGCGGCACAGAGAGACTGTTATGTATGTTTATGCTTACGTAATGGCTTAGCGCCTGAGACTGGAGGCGGAACTGTGTAGACGATGGGTCTGCCAGGTCTGAAGAGAAGCTGAGGTTGGAGAACTCGATGCTTCCTCCAAGGTAAAACACTGAGAGCAATGGAGAGGCTGCGGGGAGAGGAACACTTATATAAAAAGATGATACATCACAAAACATATTAAAATGCTTTGACAAGTTCAAATGTTGACGAACACAATAAACAACAGCCCCAAAAATTATCTGTGCACCTAAAAAGTAGGAATATTTCAGCAATGCATTTGTTTATTTTAAAGATGGAAGCACACCGATAGTTTTCGAAAATACTAAAACAGGCTTTTAAACGATTAAGAACATCTAAAATAAAGGTTTGTTTTTACATAATATGTGAGTGTAATGTGCATATTAATTGTAAATATATACATACACATATTAGTGCTGACAAACAATTAATTGCGATTAATCGCATTCAAAATAAATGTTTTGCTTATATTATAAATGTACTTTTAGTTTGTATATTTATTATGTATATTTAAATGCAAGGTATTTACATGTATATACATATCTATTTTCACATTCTTATATATTTTATATTATAAATAAACATATTTAATATATAAACCTAACTTAAATATACAAGAATGTGTGTATTTATTTATACATAATAAATATACACAGTATACACACAGATATATACAGTGACGCGTGAGGACGTCTTTGGTGTACTTAGTTTTGTTATTAACTTGTGGGACGTGATAATATAACGTGGCCATGAGATATTAATTAGCAGGAAAATCTTATTAACTCGAGGAAACGTGATATTATGTCATGGCCTCGAGATCGATTTGTCGAGGTAATGACAACGCTGAAACCATATATTATTCGTGGCCACGAGTTTATTGCATAAGAAACCTGCGGGACAATAGCAACCCGGATTACCAGGGATGTTTAAACATTTTTATATACAGTGACCGAGAGAGGACGTATTCGGTTCACTTAGTTTTGTTGTGGCCATGACATATTAATTTGTGGGAACGTCTTATAATCCCAGGTTGTTATTTTCCCGCAGGTTTGTTTATGCAATAAACTCGTAGCGAGAAATGGACGTTGTTCACTCAACATAACATCTCGAGGCCACGACATTAAGGATGTCGTTACCCTGACAAAATGATATTGTGGCCAAAACATAATATCACGTTCCCACAAGTTAATACGATTTTTCCACAAATTAATATCTCGTGGCCACCTTATATTATCACGTTTCCATGAGTTAATATGTCATGCCACGAAAAAACTAAGTGCACCGAAGACGTCCCCTCCCGGTCCCCGTGCATATATTATGTACACAAAAACGGTTATTTTGGATGTGATTAATCGCAATTAATCGTTTGACAGCCCTAACACATATAAATGTTAATATTATATATATATATATATATATATATATATAGATGCGCAATTTTTGCCATTTTATATATATAGATTTCCAAATTGTATCTATTTATGTATACATTTGTATGTGTATATATATAAAATATAAACACAAACTTTTACTTTGGATGCGATTAATACTCCAATAATAATACTCCACAATTATTTTTGGGGTCATTAAGGAATTAATATGAATTATTTTATTTTAAAAGTGTGCATTAAATTAATCAGAAGTGACAATAAAGAGATAAAGTAACAAAGTATTTCTTTTTCAAACAAACGCTGTCAATTTGAACTTTCTGCTTGTCAAAGAATCCTGAAAAAAAATGATTTACCATTTCAACAAATAATATTAAGCAGCATAACTGCATTCAACATTGATAACGATAATAAGAAATCACCATCAGCATCAGGGACACTAATGTAAAGATATACATAAATATTCAGCATTGCCATCATAGGAATAAATGACATTTTTAAATATATTACAGCAGAAAATAGTTTATTTAATTTGCACCGATATTGTGAAATATGCTTTGAAATGTAATCAAATGGATAAATGTGATGGCATATTACAGTTTTCACTGTATTCACATATATCGTATGAATTTGAAAACATATTTAGCAGCTCAGTGTATATGCGTAGCCTATCCAATAAAGCAGGAACATTTTCAAGCTCTCATTGAAGAACGGCCAAGGATGAGAGGCTTGACTAGCTATACTGGAACATACCAGATCATAATCTCAGCATTCCACTACAGCACAGGGTCTTAACTTACATGCAAGGAAATGAAGAGTCAGTGCAATGGCAGCCGAGAGAGGGAGGAGGGGGGAGGCTCTCAGTGCCCACTTGCTCCATGCCCTGCAATTCGCTCTCTTGCCCACCGGGCTCTTGATGTCAGACTTGCTGCTAGACGGACTTGACGTCTGGGTGGGTTTCGTCACAAAGTCCTCCTAAACACAAGTCGAGAAACTTTGCCTTAACATCACTCGTTGAGACAGCACACTACCTAGTCATGATCACTATCGCAACCTTTCTGTCACCCTACAACACCCTACGTGTCGTATTTAATTGGCTTCCTGCCGCATCATTCTAAACATCTTTTCATTAGGAAGAAGGGGTCGCGGAACTAGGATATCCTGGTGGGATTCCCCTGTGGAGTCGCACAAAGCGTAATTTGAGGGTCTGCTTTCCCACGGCCCCTCTCAGCGGTGTCAGCACTCCATCTTTGACAAGCACATTCATGAGACTATCAAGACCAACGTTTAGACACAGGCAAAATAAAAGGTTTTAATTCATTATCACAGCTGAAATGAGCTTAAAATGCCTTTTGTACGTTTGTATAGGAGAGAGTGGGGAGTGTTGTAACACGGGGTGAGTTGTAACACGTCAGTTTAACCAATTACACACTGGAAACTCTTAAAAATAAAGACTCAAAGAGGGGTTTTCATGGTGATTCTATTGAAGAACCATTTTTGGTTCTTTTCAGTGAATAGTTATTTTTTTGCTAGTGTGAACCATTTTGTTCTTAGTGTGAAGAACATTGTAGAAATCTAAAGACATTCCAATATAAAGAACTGTTTAAAGAATGAAAAGGGTCAATAGAACTGGTTAAATGTTCTTCGTGGAACCATAGATGTATGTGACATTTACAAGTATTAAAAAAAGTAGAATTTCACACATAGTCGGACTCAGAAATGTCATTTAATATGTACAGTAACATCAATGCAAGCTTGTGTTAAATAAAAAAATAACTAATATAGTTGTACCTCACAAAATATAGACCTGCATTTGCACCTGTGAGTGACTAACTTACAATTAAATATGATTTCTGTATCTCTCAATGTATTTGTTTTAAGATAAATGAGTAAAAAGATGGGGTAAATAAAATTATATTTCTAAATTGAATACATTTTAATCATATCCTGCTGAATACTATTTTCACGTATTGCTAAAAATTAAAATACATTAATTAATGCTATTCTGGTATTTATCTGCTACAAATTAATGTACTTTAAAACGGAAATGATGTATCACAGTTTGAGACTTAAAGCTGATAGCCATGCATACATTGAAACGATGTTTCCCTCACACAATATGATACGGATTTTAATCAACTTTACTGAAAATTAGACGCCAAAGTGCTCATTAGCATCATGACAGTGTTGAATTCGCTCTAGTCGCTGTGTCTGCGCGCGAGGTGCTGATGGAGGGTCTCTTACCTGTGCAGGTGCACCGGCGGGGGCGCAGGCTCCCAAACCAGAGACGCTGTAAACTTCGCAGCTTCTGTTTTTGGGAAAAGTCCTCATGGCCCGCTCTCTTATGGTTCCGATGCAGCGATACAGAACAATACCTCGGGCAGAGAAATCAGCCCGCAGACGTAGTGCGATCCCGGAGAAACCCGACCTGAGCGGGTCTGGCGCTGCGAGCATTCACTCTCCGTGTCCCTCCGTGAACAGGTGCTGCTCTGCACCCAGCATGCACCGCGGCACAAAGGGAGCACTATGAGCAGGTACAATCCACATAGCCATCCGTGCGACAGAAATTGTGGGCAAACTTCTCTCGTGGTGTGCGTGTGCCATGGGCCACAATGGGCAGTCTGATATTACATGATTAGAGCGTCATTAAATTAATCGCGGAGAAGAATGCATCGTTACAGCGGTCCGTCTGCTGGGGATGAAAAACATCAGCGCATAGCTAAAATATTTGTTTAAGAGGAGTCGGTGTGGATGAAATATTTCCCTGTTGTTTCCCCCGTGTCTCACGTTACGAGCCAGCGAGGCGTGCAGCCTGAGAGCAAAGTGGACTCAATATATCTCCGTATGCTGAACACTGTATTGATTACTAACGATTCCTGGGCCAAACGGGGACATTTTCCTTCTTATGAGAGTATTTACTCTACTTATTGTCATTCTCGATGTGAATGGTTGTGCTTTTATTTTAAAAATCACAATATGGCCATGTGGTGCTCGTAACAACAATAAAGCACTGCTTAGACTATTGTTTATAATTATTAAAAATATTGTATTTCTATGAATTTGCCAGGCTCTCGGGTCATAACCCGCTGTAGGCATATAAAAATAAGAAGTGTTCATAATTACATTACAATAATCACACCAGTTTGCAATATCAAGCAGCATACAGCTAGAAAAATGACAGTCACCCGAGGCCAGACCCTTTACACCTGCACGCGCAGGGAAAAAAGGTGGATAATAAATTAGCATATTTACTGTCTACATATCTGAGATAAACATTACAGAAAATCGAAATGAAATTGCATTAATAGTTATTTTTATGTGTTATATTAACCATGCTGGCAACTCTATATGTTTAGCTGGTATTAAGTAGCTGGTTAGTTGGCCTCCTGCCTGGCTAAGATTGAGATGGCCAGCTAAAAAAAAAAACGGTCCAAACCCCTCTAAAACCAGCCTGCAAACCAGCTATGACCAGGCTGGAAGA
>JAUCNO010002188.1:0-13495 GCA_032353835.1 Enteromius viviparus
CTGGTTACACTGAACAGGTGTAAGGCCAGTGACACACACTTATCTAAATCACGGCTGGATTGTGTTTTGTTAGGATCAGTCTAGATCAATGCTTTTGACTGTTTGTATAGGGAGAGAAGGAGTGACAGGAAGTGAAGAGAACAGCTTCCTGGTCACCTTCTGTCTGTGAGAGGCTCTGTGTGGATCCTGGAGGAGCTGAACACACAGCAGCAGCACAAACCAGAGATCGGCTAGAGTTTTTCAGGATTAGAGTAGAGAAGAGAGAGAAGAAATGGGACATCGTGTAAATAAGCGTGTAAATAAGCATAAGAGGAACAGACAGAGGAACTCAACAAATTGTACATATAACTGATATTTAATATTGTATAGATTAAACTTTTTATAAAAGCAACTTTTTTCTAGTTGGTTTGCAAAAGGAGTCTGTGGTTTGTCACCAGCTTGTGGTTTTATAAAATTCACGGAAACACATTTTATAAACAGATATAATTTGAATGATTCATTCAGTGTAAATATATTTGTGTAAAGCCTGTAGGTTTATTGATGAGAGCAGGGTGTCGTTTAGTGATGGGATGTGTTTGGAGAGAGACTCAGAGTGGGTTAACGTGTGTATGTGTGTGTTATATTACACTTTAAGTGAAACATTCTGCTATTTCTTAGACTGAGGATGAAACAGGAAATACCTTTCAGTGCAAATGAATACTCTCTCAGAAATAAAGGTACAGTGGGGCGTTGTTTTACCTAAAGGTACAATAGGTAGAAAAGTGTACCTTTTGAAAAGGTAGCGCCCCGGTGACAGCTTCTGTACTTTATTTCTGAGAGTGCATGCAGTTGAAATAAATAAACAGCGGTTTTGAAATGATCTGACTTTGTTTGCTCATTTAGCAGTAAACTGTAACTCCTGAAGTATCAATAAACGAAACAATACTGACCTCACAAAGAAGGTCAGAAAGGTAACCCTAACCCTGACTTGTTAAGCCCTCATTAAACCCACTTGTTAAAAACCTTTACAGCACTGATCCCAGTCCAGACCTCAAGAAATACCAGCAAGAACTAAGATATAAAATCAGCCTCCTGACTTTTTTTAAGTTCATATCTGGAGTTTTGACATTTTCCCTGAAATAATTTTCCTGATTTTGATGGATGTGTCGGTGTTGTGAGGAAATCCTTGAAAAAAGATAGAGTTAAGAAAGGAGTGGAGGAAGGACAGAAAGAGAGAGAGTGGATCTGCAGCTGCTGGAAGGGAAGTACAGATAAGAAGCTTCAGTGATGCTGACCTTGAGACAATATCGGACTGAAATGTTCTGCTGACACGCTGCTCAGAGCTTGTTATTAGGCTCCTCTCACATTCATGACAACTGTTGCTCTGTTACAGGACCTGTGTTACGAGGTTGTGACCAGCAGGTGTCAGTCTGTCCTTCACGACCGTCCTCTGCTGCTGTGTCCAATAAAGACCCTGATTCCAGACCAGAATCACTGCTGTCAGGTACTGAGAGATACATATATACACACAGTGCTCAGCATAAATGAGTACACCCCCTTTAAACAGTACGCATTTAAGCAGTAGCTCAATAAAAAAAAGAACAGTGTCCAAAGTTTTATTGAACACTTGTTGAACAACTCCGTAACATGAAATTAAGGTTAATAATATATCTTGGATCACAAAATCTTCAGTTTTACTCAAATTGGCCATTCAATCACCTTCCCCTCGTTCTTCTTCAGAAATGCCACAGTAGCTTTAGATGTGTGTTTTGGATCATTGTCGTGTTGGAAAAGTCCACGACGACCAAGTGATGGCAGCGTCTTTTCCTTCAGTATAGAGCGGTACATTGTTGAGTTCATGATACCATCAGTGAAACGCAGCTCCCCAACACCAGCAGCACTCATGCAGCCCCACATAAGCACACTGCCACCTCCATGTCTCACTGTCGGCACCATGCATTTTTCTTTGAAATCCTCACCTTTATGACGCCGTGCAAGTTTTAAAACCATTGGTTCCAAAAACAGTGATCTTTGTCTCATCACTCCAGAGTATAGAGTCCCAGTAGTCTTCATCTTTTTTAGGCGTGCTTTTTTGTGCATGGGCTTTAGGAGAGGCTTCCTTCGTGGACGATACCCGTGCATGCCATTCCCCTGCAGTGTGCGCCGTATGCTTGACTCCAGTTTGGCTTTCTACTGCTTTAGCTAACTGCAGCGAACTAGCATGGCGATTTTCTTCAATCCCTTCTCATCAGAAGATGCTCCTGTTGAGATGTTAACTTCCGTGGATGGCCCGGACGTCTCTGTAAGATGGCTGCACTTCCATCTTTCTTACATTTTTGGATCACTTTTGCTACAGTATTTTGACTGATATGTAAAGCTTTGCTGATCTTCTTGTAGCTCTCATCTGTTTTGTGTAAAGAAATGATTTCCTTTCTCAGATTTTGTGAAATTTCTCTTCCATGTGGAGCCATTGCTGACAGCATGAAATGGGAAGGGCTTTTCTTTGTTAACTAATGCCCTTTTATAATTACCTGTCTGCTGGACGCCTCTTAAATGAATCATTTTTGCAACATGGGCTTGAATTAATTTGTTAGGAAAATCACTTTTTTGTGTGTGCGAATGAACAAATCTTGTTTGCAATTAATGGCCCTCATTGGTTGGAGTATTTGGTAGTACACTACCTCATAGAAAATGTTGATTCTGAAAGGAAACTAAAGGTTTTCTGACAAATTTAGTGGGGTTTACTCATTTATGCTGAGCACTGTACAGTTAAGAACACCTTTACAAATGTGTGTGTGTGTGTGTGTGTGTGTGTGAAATAGTTTGTTAAATGAGAGCTCAAGTGTCAAATAACTTTACTGTAATGCATACAAAATGATTAAAGAAATGAATAAAAGACACATAATTACAAATGATTCTGATCACACCTGTATACTCATTTTCTCAGAGTGTTTTTCATTAATACTTTATTTTTTATTCATGAATGCATTAAATTGAGTAAAAGTGACTATAAAGATGTAAAGGTAAATAAAATATATACATACATTGCAATAATAACACACAAATAGCTTGTAGTTGATCACAAGAAAACAAGAAAAACCCTGTGAAACACACAAGCACCTCTTTAATTAGCCAATCAGATTTGAAGAACCAGTTATAGTTTTTGTGAAGTTTAGGTTTACAACTCTCACTTTTATAGGACTTACCTGTACTCTACAACTCTCACCTGTATTTTAGAGGACTTACCTGTACTCTACAACTCTTACCTGTATTTTAGAGGACTTACCTCTAACTCTACAACTCTCACCTGTGTTTAACAGGACTTACCTGTACTCTACAACTCTGACCTGTGTTTTACAGGACTTATCTGTACTCTACAACTCTCACCTATATTTTACAGCACTTACCTCCAACTCTACAACGCTCACCTTTGTTTTACAGGACTTACATGTACTCTACAAATCTCACCTGTATTTTACAGGACTTACCTGTACTCTACAACTCTCATCTGTATTTTATAGGACTTACCTGTACTCTACAACTCTTACCTGTATTTTAGAGGACTTACCTGTACTCTACAACTCTCACCTGTATTTTACAGGACTTACCTATACTCTACAACTCTCACCTGTATTTTATAGGACTTACCTGTACTCTACAACTCTCACATGTATTTTATAGGACTTACCTGTACTCTTGAACTATCACCTGTATTCTATAGGACTTACCTGTACTCTACATCTCTGATCTGTATTTTACAGGACTTACCTGTACTCTACAACTCTCACCTGTGTTTTACAGGACTTGCATGTACTCTACAACTCTGACCTGTATTTTACAGCACTTACCTCCAACTGTACAACTCTCAACTGTGTTTTACAGGACTTACCTGTACTCTACAACTCTCACCTGTGTTTTACAGGACTTACCTGTACTCTACAACTCTCACCTGTATTTTACAGGACTTACCTGTACTCTACAACTCTCACCTGTATTTTACAGCACTTACCTCCAACTCTACAATGCTCACCTGTATTTTATATGACTTACCTCCAACTCTACAACGCTCACCTGTGTTTTACAGGACTTACATGTACTCTACAAATCTCACCTGTATTTTACAGGACTTACCTGTACTCTACAACTCTCACCTGTATTTTATAGGACTTACCTGTACTCTACAACATTCACCTTTGTTTTACAGGACTACAACTATCACTTTTATAGGACTTACCTGTACTCTACAACTCTTACCTGTATTTTATAGGACTTACCTGTACTCTACAACTCTTACCTGTATTTTATAGGACTTACCTGTACTCTACAACTCCCACCTGTATTTTATAGGACTTACCTGTACTCTAGCAACTGCCCTGAATGCACCTGTATGTTGGCCATGGCACTGAGATGGTCCTGTGGTGTTTGTGGTTTAGGTTATCAGCCAAACTGAGGGCTGCTTGGGCTTTACAGTGTACCTGTGCATCGAGTGTCACCTGTGGCCTTGGCGCTGAGGGATCCTGGACTGACACCAAAGTGCTGAGGGATGCCTGTACTGTGCCGCAGCTCTGAAGTATGTCTGGACTGTGGCTCTCAGGGGCCCTGCACTGTGTCCCTTTACTGTGTTTATTAGCAGTGGCTCAAGGACAGCTAACTGTGACACGGACCCAGGAGCACATTACAAACCGCTACAACCACATAAACTTACTAAGCTGATTTTAGAAAGTTAAGGCAAAGTTAATGATTACACCTGTTTTTGTTTTGTTTTTTGGGCGGGGGGCATATAAGGATATTTTAACATTAATAGTAATATGTAAAAATGTTGTGTATTATGCAAAACGTGATGCATTTATAGAAATTTTAGTAACACTTTTTTATTGAGCCCATATTTATAATACATTTAAAAAGATATTCTTTAGCCATTACAATGAATGCATAATTTATTACAAAAAACTTTATGATACGTTGCATCATCTCATGTTATAATATTTATATATTTGTGGTTATTGCATTAAAAGTCTCATATCTTGCCATTTTACTTGTTACTTTACTTTAAGCAGACAAATACCACTTACAAGTAATAATAAGAACAATGCAAAGTTTTTCTCAAGCAGCCATAAGATTAGATATCAGATCAGGTGAATATGTAGTATGACGCATTTGCTTTGAACAGTTTGATTATTTTGGTCTACTATACTCTTAGGTTTATAAAGTAAACATTGCATTTTTTGAGTTGAAAGTATGAAATCCTTGAAAGAGTTAGATATAGCTTACATTAGCCTTGATATAAGCCTCACAGGAAACACTCAAATAACACTCAGCCCCTAACCACTACTGTAGGATTATAAATTTATAAATGGTTAAACACAAGTTTCCCATATAACAGTATAAAATGGAAAGTCATGTATTTATTGTCATTTGCATTCTAAGAACAGGGGCTCGTTCTTCGTACGTTGCTTAAAACATCCGAGATCAAATGAGACATCCAAGATGATATCATCGCGCTAACTATGAGCTCACTAATCCGGTTCTCCGAGCGCTCCTGCTGTTGATGATTAGTATAGCTGGATTGAGTTGTCTAGGATTATTGCGCGCTCGTGCGTTGGTTTAAAAGGCGACATGTATTGATATCAGAAACACTGATCACAGCCCCTTTGATTGGCTGACGAAATAGCAAAAGAGCGAGCTCAATTCTTTTTCTCAAGCAGAGCAAGAGTTTTATTAGAGGGTTGTGAAAAATTATTACGGCGGCCTTTAGTTCCACCCCCTCCAAAAAAATAAAAAATAAGTAAAACTAGATTGAATTTAGTTTAAATTAATTTAGGCATATTTCAATATTGTTGCGTCCGAGCGTTCATGTTTCTGGGATGAGATCTAAGAACTCGTTGAAACCGCTTAATATCAAGAATATGATATTTATTAAAAGACTGAACAAGAACAACTTTTAACATCAGCTCACACACTCAGTCCTCATTCCTTCGGGGGGAATTTTATACATTTATACACGGATACGCAGTCCGTGTCAGTCGTGCTCTTTAACCAATCAGGTGTGATCTCTCCATTTCAACCAATCATAACCCGTCAGGTAGCGCAGCCTAAATCCTGTTTACATGAAATAAGCCTGCTCCCGAGCAGGTTCAAGTTCACGGACCTGTTGCTGTGACAGCAAGTCCCGGATGAGCGTCGAAGAACCTAACGATCCAAGATCAGGACAAATCCACAACAATCAAATCCAGCTAACTGAGTTAGCGAGGTATGAAGAACTAGCCCCAGATGTTTAACTACACCAAACAAAACAAAGCTTTTTAAAACAAGCTTTTATTTTTCAAGAAAAGGAGCAGAAAACACTTAAATATCAGGTATTATGTGGAGGTTTTCAATTGCTGAACTGAATCTGTTTTTTGGATTGACTCAAAGCCTGTTCACATCTCCGTAGTTAGATCGGTGTGCTGATGGTCAATAGTGTAAGTAGCCGATTGAGTAAGCATCTCAAATCACCTCAGACCTCAGCATATATGCGTTTCGAGGCATCTTCTCCTGATTTAAGAACTTAAATTTAGCATCGAGTCTTGATTAGGGTTGCAACGGTATACCGGTATGGCGGTTTATTGTGATATTGACATGTACAATTATCTTATGCACATTTGCTTATTCACGGTTTTGAAAAAAATAAATAAACCAGATCTCACCCGCACAGCAACTTCTTTCCGCTTGACTGCTTAGACTCCACCCATGCCTGCACAGCAGAAGATATGGGTGGAATACTCTGTATGAATGAGCAGCACAGTTTCACCTAGTAGATCTAGCACGCATGACGCTCATGGCTTTTAAAACATCTGCTGTTTCACTCACTTTGTGAAGATGTGAACACATGAACATATCCAGAGCTACTCTCAGAGGATACCTAATGATCATTTTATAATTTTACTTAAAAAAATAATCATCAAATACACTGAAAACTCAAAAGGGGTTTAGTACAACCTGTCAAAAAGTTTGGTTTAGCCTGAAGAACTAATGACTGAAATATATTAATTTTGTGTATAGCTTTTTTGCCTATGTTTTAATTTAGTAAACCTCTCGTGTAGAGAAAAAAAAAGTTTTTACATTTCATCCGATTGCATTTTCAATAGTAGCTATATTTTGTGTTGAATTACAGAATCCAGACTAATTATATCAGACAACCCATCCAAGTTATATATAACATCAATGTTTACATCCATCCAACATGACCCTGCACATATTGCTCTCCCATATATGCTGTTAAAGAGGAAGGACAGCTTGATTTATTCTTGTCTAATATAAAAAGAAATAACTTATTTCTTATTTTGTTCAAATGGGAGATCCACAGCTTTATTAAATTTTTCTCCCTCAGTTAGACTCATACTTCCCTAAAGTTTTTTTTTTCCAAAAAAAAGTTTTTTTTTTTTTTTTTTACAATAAACCATGTTCAACCAAAAACCATCATTTTTTTAATTCACTTTAGGGTCAATGTAGCTGATGATTTTAATAATAATAATAATAATAATAGTTTAATACCGTATACCAAGAAACCACAAAACCTGAGACAATTATCATACCGTGAAAATCTCATACTCATTACCTCAAGAAGATGTGCTCAGAGGAATAAGCTATGGATTACCTCAAAAAAGAATGCAGTGACTCGAGCCAGCCATGGAGCGATCATTCTAATGAGTAAATAATGTGTACATTTTGTATTAGTTTGCGTGTTATTGTGGCATAAACTTTAACAAATTTACTGGTTTTGTTTTTCGCGAAATATATTTCCTGACTGAAATCGAGTGAAACATCTTGAATATGACAGGCTGCTTGTTGTTACTAAAACTCTATATAATATAAAACAATACGATATAAAAATAATATCATAAGTGCATGCAGTGGTGATTTTAGGCATGGGGCGAACGGGGAAGCTGCCCGTCTTACGTTTCACGCATGCACAGTACAGGAACGCAAGCATTTTCAGTTTTTACAGTGTGGATGGATCAAGTCTACGGAGATGCGGAGCGTTTTTAGAGGAAAACGCCGTTTTCAAATTTTTCAAGCCTCAATTTAGAATAATGTAATTACCTGCAGTTCGGGCTAGCAGCCGGGTGCATTATGGGTATATATAAATTATTCCTTCATAATCACACATTTAAGCTAATCTTAAAAAAAAAAACTAAAAAAAAAACATAACGTCATACACCATCCTTCACCGTGTCAAACATCAATCAATTATTGCTAAATAATCTTGGTAATAGGGAAGAGGCAGTCTTGTCCAGGGAGTAATTCAATGTAGAACTGCCACTGAGTGCATGATGAATGCTACTTAACTTGCAGTCAAAAGTGAATCAGAAAATGGATTATGAACTGACGAAAAGTCCTTAGAGCAAGTGCAGTAATCCTTGTGATCTCTGGAAAGAGAAGGAACACAGGTGAGTGACACAGATAACTGAGAACATGATATACTTGTGTAGAGCAATGGAATGGCAAGGTATGGAGAGCGAGGCAGATGGACAGGTGGGATTCAGAATATCCTTCAGATCAGGAACTTTACTTGGTGTAGCGAAACCCTTGGTGAAGGTGTGGTCTCTGGGTAGACATGACAGGAGGAGATCACTGAAGTGTTCTGACCTTGCGCTCAGCCACTGAATTAATGGGAAGAGGGTTATTTAAGTTGCACATGGTGATTAGCAGCATGTGTTTAGAATGACGGTGATTGAGAGAGTGTGAATGAGACTGGTCCAGGATCAGTGACTAGTGCAGGTGAATGAGTGTTCTGGGTGCTCTGGGTGAGTGTTCTGATTACCAGCTCATATGAACACGTGACATTATGCCCCTCCTCTGGAAAGGTGCATCCTCGCAACATAAGATGAATACCACAATGAGGCATGGGGGTGGTGGGCGTTTTGGAGGTTTTGTAGTAGGGATGTTAACCGATGACCGTTTGAAAGTTGTCGGTAGTCGGTTAAAAAAAAAAAAGTGATATCTAAATTAGGCTATTATAGACAGTGGACTATACGCTACTACAGTTAGCCATCTCATTCCTCATCTTTTTGTGTTAAGTGAACAAATTATCCCTCACACTCAATTTTTCATAACTCGCCTGTTTGTACTTAATAAACCAATAAAAACATTTGGCGCGAGGTCACAGCTTTTGGGTTTGCGCGCTCACAAGGTTTGCGAAAAGTAAAGGCAACAGGCTAAAACACTCAAGGTTACAGCCAGGGCAGACGACAGGATGAAGCATGCAAAAAAAAGTAGTGTGTGGGACCATTTCACCAAAAAAAATGAGACAGATAAGTTGCAACTTTCTTTATTATAGTTAGCACTACCTCAACTAAACTCTTCGGAGCTGTCATTTTCTTAAATGAGCCGTGGTAATGTTTCAAATGTTCAAATGTTTCAACCTAGACAAAAGCCTTTATTTTCAAAGCGATCACCTTGTACCCAAACCATTTGAAACTAAGGAGCCATTTGTCCTATGATTACATACAACAAGCTCTTCGGCGCCACGTTTGCGGGACTCATGTTTCGCGCTGTAGGGGATTTAAAAAAAAGTGACGTGAGTGGCAGTGTGTGTGTGTGTGTGTGTGTGTGTGCGGGAGGTAGAGCGGCAGAGAGATGCGACAGAGTTGCCAAATTGCAGGCGCGGCTCGAAATGGCTGTTAAACTAATCGGTTAACCGGTTTCAACCGGCCAATGAGGCTCGGTGGTCGGTCAAGAAATTTTTTTAGTTTTCGCCATCCCTATGTAGTACCCAAATGTTGTGATGGATCTGGAGCTGGCAAAGGTCATGGAGGATCAGGATCTACACGAGGCCAAGGCGGATCTGGAGCTGGTAAGGGCCGTGGCGAATCGGGATCTACATGAGGCCAAGGCAGATCCGGAGCTGGCAGAGGCTGTGGCGGATCGGGATCTGCGTAAGGCCAAGGCGGATCTGGAGCTGGCAGGGGCCATGGCAGATGAGGATTTTCATGGGGCCAGGGTGGATCTGGAGTTGCCTGTGGTCATGATGGATCAAGATCTGGCTGACACCATGGCTCATATGCACGCTCTTGCAGCGCTAGCTCTGGAGGGCGCTCGTGCAGCGCAGGTTCAGGGAAGCACTCTTGAGGGCTCTCGTGCAGTGCAGGCTCTGGAGGCGCAGGTTCAAAGGGACTCTTTTCAAACGTAAAACTCAAGGGGAATCAGCTCTCCCAGCTGTAATACAGGGATTGGAATTGGGATCGGCTCTCCTGGCCGTAATATACAAGGACTGAAATCGGGATTGGCTCTCCTGGCGTGACTCAGGAATTGGACTCAGAAACGGCTCTCCTGGTCATGATACTGGAACTGTGACTGGGATCGGCACTCCTGGCCGAGACACTGGAACTGGAATCAGAAACTGCTCTTTTGGCCAGTATACTGGAACTGTGACTGGGATCGGCACTCCTGGCTAAGACTCTGGAACTGGAATATGGAACAGCTCTTCTGGCTGTAAACTAAGAACTGGATTTGTGAACAGCTCTCCTGGCTGTAAACTATGAACTGGATTCAGGATCGGCTCTCCTGGCTGAGACTCTGGAACCGGGATTGGATCTACTGGTCGTGCTTCAGGAACGGGACTTATAGAAATCAGAATTGACACTCCTGGCCGTGAAGTTGGAACTGGAATCAGGATTGGCACTCCTGATCGGGATACGCTGACTGGGCTCTTAGGGATCTGTGTTCTTTTTGCTGATCTAAGCAAAAGCATGGCTGAGTCAAGTATTTTGGTTCCCAAGTTACTCAATTGGGGAACAGGGCTTGATTTATCTCCATATTGCACTGTTTTAGGAAATGGACTCCGTTGACCTAGACTAGACTGAGCTTCTATCATGCTCAGTAAAGACTCAGACAAGGAATTTGCAAATATTTATTTACAGTGTTTTACATAACGGATTATGAATAGAGGAGAAGTCCTTAGAGCAAGTGCAGTAATCCTTGTGATCTCTGGAAAGAGAAGGAACACAGGTGAGTGACACAGATAAGTGAGAACATGATATACTTGCGTAGAGCAATGGAACGGCAAGGCATGGAGAGCGAGGCAGATGGACAGGGGGGATTTAAAATATCCTTCAGATCAGGAACTTTACTTGGTGTAGCGAAACCCTCGTTGAAGGTATGGTCTCTGGGTAGACATGACAGGAGGAGATCACAGAAGTTTACTGACCTTGAGCTCAGCCACTGAATGAATGGGTTGAGGGGTAATTTAAGGTGCACATGATGATTAGCGGCAGGTGTTCCGAATGATGGTGATTGAAAGAGTGTAAATGAGACTAGTCCAGGATCAGTGACTAGTGCAGGTGAATGAGTGTTCTGGGTGGATAGGATTACAAGCTCATATGAAGACGTGACGAGAATGTCTTTATTGTCAGTGTACACATATACATACAATGTACATTATATACATGTATGATGAGATTAGAAACATGTACAACGAGATTAAGAGTTGTTTTGTGGCATAAAATTGAACATTTACTGGTTGGTTTGTTTTTTCCCAAACTATAATTCTTGACTGAAATGTTTTGAAATCGAGTGAAACGTTTAGAATATGACATCTAAATTTCTTTGGAAGCGATGCTGTTTCTATGCTCTATATAATAGACTATAAAACAACATTATAATAGACTAAGAATATTGAGACCATATTAATACTATTCTATTTTAGAAATTTAGATCTATTAAGGGTGTAACAATATGCGTATTGAACCATTCGGTATAAGGCTTTCAGTTCGGTATGCATTACAAACCAAACGGTTCAGAAATTTTTTTTTTATGTTTTCAGTGCTACACTCAACTGCCCCTCCCTCACCTAAGCAGACGAAAACTAGAAACACGCACATTACAAACTATCCCCACTGCATTCAGGTAAGCATTTCCTATAGATTCAAACAGGGCAAAACAATCGGTAATAGCGATATTATATATTATATTATATTATTGGCAGCATTTATAGCTGCAGATTTTAATGCAGGTTTTAAGAAAATGCTAAATGTTATTGAGCCCCCCTAGCACTCCTAGCAAAGAACAGAAAGATTGTGACCTCCTTTAGCTGAAGCACAACAGCGGCCCATGTGTTGAAGGCATGATCTGTGCTGTCTGAAGAAAATGTGGATGCTCTCATCTTTTTAAATGATTGAAACGGAGTTCCATTTAAAAACAAAATTGTTCTTTTATTTCTATTAGTTTATTACTACTACAATATTGCATTTCATTTTTATAAGGAGCATTTGGTTTTGGCTATAAAGGAGGTTTTGTTTTATTGGCTGCTAAGAAGAAACCCCAGAAGATGTATAGTTCCATTGTTGTCCAAAGTAAAAAAAAAAAAAAATAATAATAATAAAAAAAAAAAGATCATACTCGATTGGAGGGTTGACCAGTGAGGTGGGAATTTGAGAGACCTGGGGCCTCATGTACAAAGACTTGTGGCAATGTGCCTATGCAGAAAAACATTCAGAAGTATGAAACACTGTGTACACGGAATCCCATGCATATTCTCTTTGTACATCTGAATTAACGTGAAATTGAGCGCACATGAACAAGCGCTAAACCCCTCCCCGCCTCCTCCCCCGTATAAACATGAAAATGACTCTACTTCGGAAAAACACCCGAAAAAGCAATGGCATAAGCAAGCAAGCAAGAAAAGAAACTACACAGAATGTGAATTGGAGCTCCTATCGGTGTAGACCGGTGAAAAACTGTTGTGTGTTAAGTTTGTCCTCCAGAGTTAATAATAAAAAAAAACAAATAAAAAAAAAAACAAGTAGCCCTCAATGGATCAGACAAAAAATGTGTCTATGCATTAAGAATATGACGCAATTAAAGCTTTTTAATTTCCAATTCCAACAACTAAGCTATATACAACTACAAATCATAAAATAAAACACAAACTATAGACTAATGACATTCATTATAAAGATTATAAAAGTCTTGCCAAAACAAATGTATTTGTTTTGATTTTGAATTTTGAATTTGATTTTAAACTGAAACGCACCACAAGCCTATTCAGCACGAATAACAAATGTTTCCATGAGATGCTCCGGCGGGATCTCGTGGATTTACTTTTATTTAGGCCTACACTCACAATAAAAAGAAAAAATGTGCTTGAATGTGCCTAAAAGAAAGAAACATTTCCATTCGATGATATGAGATGAGATTTCACTGGTCTGTGTTAAATAGCAGGCGATCTATTGCTGGGATTTGTTGTGATAATGTCTTGCGTTCTTATTTTATTATATATTTTATTATATATTAATCATTATATTAATATATAATCATTATAATAATATATTAATCATATTACTATGACCATGAACAGGAGGGCACGTCAGAAGCTGCTGGTTTTTTATTTCATTCGTTTTGTGAAATTATTATTTCGATAGAAAAATACATTTAGAACATGGGCCACTGCATTTCTGTTCGGATATATGTAGCTCGGCTTTTCTCTGTCGCACAAGCTCTGCCCGTGATGTGAAAAGTTGAAATAGCTTACAATACT
>JAUCNO010002189.1:0-13491 GCA_032353835.1 Enteromius viviparus
AGATGGCAAACCAGACATGTGTGTGTGTGTGTGTGTGTGTGTGTGTGTGTGTGTGTGTGTGTGTGTGTGTGTGTGTGAGATGAGGTTTTGTCTCCTGCAGAGAGTATCAGGAGGGCGAGTGCCATGTTCTCTGTAATCTAAACCCGTCTCTCTGTCTCTTTCTGTCTGTGGCGGTTCATCTCTAATCTTTTATTCCATTGGATGAGTAAATGTGTCTGAACTCAAACCGCTGTGAAAGTTTTCACCGTCTGTGTCAGCTTCTATTCCTGTCTGAGGTTCACAAACATCTTTACATGATTTACACAAAAAAACACGAGGTGCAAAACAGGCTTGAAAAAATTATTTTGTATGTCTTTATAAATATAACATTTTCTTATTTCCTACCAAAGTATCTTAGAAAGGAGGTGCTAAAGCTTTTTGTTCATCAGTAAATATTATATTAGCTGTTATATAAGATTATTTATTTATTTATTAACTAATTTGATTATTTTATTGTTTGTTTGAATATATCTACTCATTAATAAAAATAAAAGAAATAACATTTGAATAAACATGCTTTGCTTTTATTTACATAAATTACTTGGGTATTTCTGTATTATCAAATAGATTAATTGCTATTTATATATTTGATTAATTTTTATTGTACATTTTAAACCTTTTTATTCATTTTCTGTATTCATTTAATTTATCATTTAATTTTGTTTTTGCTGGAGATACTTCTTTCTTAATAAAATGGGGGGCTATTAATCAAAATAGTAAATGTTAAATCTATTTTTATGACATTTTTTGGTAGATATTTTATTGTTTTTTTATCTTCTATAACCATTAAAGGACAAAAAATCCATTAAAAACTATATATATATATAATTAATTGAAATTATTTATTTAGTCAGTAAAACTTTTTTATTTTATTTTATTTTTTTTTACTTAAATTTTTTGTTCATGTTTTATTTTGGTATATATGCATACGGTTGCAATAACCATTAAATACTTTAATTAGTTGTTCCTTAAATGTATTGATTTCTACTTAGCTGTAGTTTTTAGTTGATGTTTTTTCTTGTTATTTGTTCTCATTATTTGATTTATTTTGCAGATTTTTGCACGCTGCAAACACTCTTGAATACAAAGTGCCAGTGAAGCGCAGTAAACAGAAATGAAGAGTGAAACAGAGACAGGCCGAGAGAGAGACAGAAAAAGCAAAGTGAACGTGTGAGTCGAAGGTGCTGACAGAGACATTTCTATCAGTTTGTTATTGTACCTTCCTTCCTCTCCGTGTTTTCAGCCGCTTCATTCTGATGCCTTCTGACAGCTGAACTTCTGTGCTGGAGGAAAATACACTTCAATAACCATATTTTGATTGTGAATCAATAAATAAATGTTCTTTCTGATCATTAACAGTCTGATAGAAGAGTAATGTCTAGAAGTGATAGAAGTGTATGTCTAAACATTCAAACTGTGCTCAGAACATGAAACATCTCATGAATCATGTTTTTATGCAAAGTAAATATTCCATAAGCAAATTTTATTAGTTATAATAATAAACCACGTCATAATCCCACCTCCTTGTTTCCCTTGGCCCTTGTCTTTTCCTGGTTTGCTTGATTGTGCTCACCTGGCCCTTGTGTTCTTTTCTCCCCTTATATTGTGCTGTTTTTCTCTTCGTGCCCTAGAGACCGTTCTAACTTGCTGCTTTAGAGAATCTATCCCTGAAACTCGTCTGCTTTGAGTCTCTTCGCTCTGATTGCGTGCTCTGCTGTTCTCTGCTGCGTAATCTTTTCCATGAGCCCATCACAGAATTTTCAGCGATTCCGTGACAATAACACAGAAGTTTTTGAGTTAAGAGTCTGTGGTCATTACACAGAATTTTGTGAGATCAGGTTGGTTCTCCTGCCATCTGTCTCTGGAGGCGTAGTTCTCTCCCGCTGGCTGGAGTTTGTCTCACTCCTGTCCACTCCTGTCCACCTCTGAACTTGTGCTTCCAATAAATGTTGTTTCACTCACTCTGCATGTGGGTCCATTGCTGTTGACCATGACAAAGTCAATATGCATCTGTGAACTATAATTAAAAGTGTGCAATAATAATATAAATATTAGTGACCTGAACTAATATTTAGTTCAGGCCACTAAAAAATGACCTGAACACTATAAAAGGCAATTGCTCATAAAAGTGCTTTTCATCAAATTTGATATTTTTACAGATAAAAAAGATACTTAGACTTAGACACTGTTCTGTCCATGGAGGTAAAAATATCGCAAAACATTAAAGTTATGATCTAGAATTTCAGATTTATACTAACAGCCACAATGTGAAGCAAACAGCGAGATTAGCAGTAACCAACACACACTGGCTTTATTTACACACACAGCAGGAGTCTGATTACTGCTTCACACGACACGCAAAACATCTTCAGTCCCGTTTATGTGATACTTGCCGTTATTTTCATTATTTGCTAACAAATGTTGTGTATGTTTACCACCGTATTGTTGTTTTACTCACTTGCACCCCTAAGCAGAACACATAGAAGCAGTCAGTTTTTGCGGCTGTTGTGCTATTTGTTTCAAATTCAATCTGTTCAGTGGCTCTGAAATGTGTTATAATTAAAGGAATGATGTCTATGTTGTATCAAGCCAGAAGCAAGAACTCCAGAAGTGCAAGAACTTCTTTCCTGCATTGTTCAAATGTGGTTATTTGTATGGGAACCAAATAAGAACATTCTGAGAACGTTAGCAGAACATTCTCTAAACCTAAAGAGAATGTTCTGTTATGTAAAGTATACTTTCTTGGCAAACAAACAGAGAATGTGAGAATGTCCGTTTTCTGAAAATGTTACCTTAATGTTGTCATATGGTTCACATTTGGTTATTTTATTTGGTTAAATAAGAACCTTCTGAAAACCTTATATTAAATGAAGAAAGCTTTCCAGGTCTGTTGTCTGGAAACGTTCTCCTAACTTTTGCAAACGGTTCCGATTTGCCACATCTGTGGCTCTGGGTCTTCGTCCTGCCCCGACATGGCCATGGAAACCATCGCCAAACCCAGAAGGGCCGCCGAACCCTTCTCCTGCCCTGCCACAGTTATGGAAGCCATCTCTGAGGCCTGGTCATGTTTAGCTATGGCCACGGAGGCCGTTGGACTCCCGTCCTGCCCAGTTCCAGCCATAAGATCCGTCAGTGACCTTTCGTATTGCGCTGTCACAGCCATCGCTCTGCTCAGTTCCATATAAATATGAAAAACGTATGCAATTAGTGAATGAGACCCATTCTCCAAACCCAAAGAGAATTATGGAAAGAATATTTTCCTGGCTAACCAACAGAGACCGTAAGAATGTCTGGAAACGTTTCACTTAATGTTCCCCAATGGTTCACGTTTGGTTGTTTTTACACATCCTTTTCACACAAAAGTATAATTTACAGGTTGATATAACTAAGGTTCCTAGAACATTCCACAAACCTACCATAACTCTGGGCTTCCAGCATCTTTAAACCAATTGTTTTAAGGCACTAGAATATGTACATTTTAAGTACGAAACATGCTTCTTAAGTGTGATTACTTCACGTCCTTACTCTGATTATGATCACTGTAATTATGAGCATAATCACAGTTTTCTGTTGACACAACTCCAGTTTTAATCACATTACAAGGGTGCATTTAAACACACTCCAACTTCAGAAGAAGAGGCTGTTTACATCATACATCAAGCTCTTTATAAGTGCACCACAGGGCTTTGAATGCATCTTATAACTTTTCAGAAGAGTCTTTTTTCTTGCAGCAGAGCAATAGAGCTGATGGATTAGACTGCTGCCATGTCAGCCCACTCACATTCACTAGCTAGTCCGAAACGTTACTGACGAGAATGACAGACGTCATACAATTAAGACGGTCAATTTAAAAACGCATGGGTTCCCTTTCAGTCACTTTGACGTTACGTCAATGACGTCATGGGGTCTCGCCTGGGAGCTCTCGCTGACACCGCTTACAGCACCGTGGCCTGGCCGCTCTCATGCTGCGCCATCCTGCAGTCACTATGACGTTACGCCACTGGCTGACGTCTTGGGCCAATGTGCTTACATAGCAGTACAAGGGTAGTTCTGACCGTAGGTTGATGCAAAAGCGTGTCCACTAGCATCGCTCCCTGGGCTACAAAGTTGCTGGCTGTACTGCTGGCCCTGCTCCAGGTTCTACTGATTTTGAGGGACCAGCATGTACTTGTTTGCTGTGACAATTCCACGATGGTTGCGTACATCAACCACTAATGCAGTGTGCGCTCCCGTCACCTCTAGCAACTCGCCCATCATCCTCCTCTGGAGTCACTCGCATTTAAAATCACTGCAGGCCATTCATATCCCAGGAAATCTGAACTGTGCAGCTGAGGCGCTCTCACGATAAAGAACTCTACCTGGAGAATGGAGACTCCATACTGTGATGATCCAGCTTATTTGGAGTCGATTCGAGGAGGCCCAGGACGACTTGTTTGCCTTCCAAGAGTCCTCCCACTGCTGTATAACTCCCTGACTGAGGATATTGATAGGATCAGAATATGAACTGATATTGATATTTTAAAACATGAATTATGAGTTATCTGTTTTTACAAATGAACTCTTCATATTTTGGAGAGTCCTGTGGTGCAAAAAGGACTCTGCTGACCCGAGAGATCATCAAACATCTCCTTCATTTCTTATTAGAGTGAAAGCAGCAAGTGATCTGTCCAGATCCAGATACTGTACGTCTGAAGGGTTTTCGGAGCATCCCCTTCTTCATCAGCCTGTCGAGGAGTAAAGAGAGAGGACGAGGAAGGCTGAACCGATAAGACAGGGATGAGTGATCCAATTTCTTCAGCAGCAGAAACGCCTCAATAGCTTTCTGTTACCACTCACACACACACCTGACGGCCCTCCTGAGGCCAAACCACAGGACGACCCACTAAAGACGCATGGAGACAAGTCACACAGCAGCAGACATCTAGATATGATGTTCAGTATCTGTACTCTTTCTAGCTGATCTAATCTCATTCAGTCCTTAAAACCGAATCAAAACTGCTGTTAAATCTGTTTCTCACTCCATCTCCTCATGTCTTCTCCATCCTCTGATTGATATTTTAGACTTTATATTTTATCCAGTAAAAGCTCTGTACATCAGCTGCTGCTGTCAAATCTTGACTGATTTTGATCCAGTAAACGTCAGAATATCTCCAGCACTGAAGAAGCTCAGGTTTACTTGATGCTCTTTTTATTCTAATCTCTGAATTGTACCATCACACAATTTGTATCTTTTACTGGTTCTAAAGGGAACTGTATTGTTTTTTCCTGATATATGTCACCTTCAATTGGTAGCTTGTTCAAACCACTTAATGTGACACTGGAATGTGTCCCAAAAGCAAATGTTTGATTGTTTTTAATGGTATTTGTACCAGAAACCATTACTATTTCTCTGACGGCTTCTATTGTTTGTTTGTTTTTTTCCACAGGGATAGCTGTACTTTTGAATCAGTGCCTATTTTAGCATTAATTGCCCTTTTCCCACAAAAGCAGTAATGAGAACTGAACTTTACGCGGAAAGCATCACATTGAGTGCAGCGATTATTTAAGGCGTTCATCAGCGGCGCTTGTTTAAAAATGCTGCCGAGGTCTCCTCTTATTGATTCGGATGCTCCTAAACAAGCAGGCAGAAATTGATAGCCTACACATCCAATCTCTGCTGTCAAACGAGTCATTTTTCCGGTCCCCGGCGGGCAGGATCCTCATTAGCAGCAAATGAGCTTTTGAAAGGGTGTTGAGCGCGATGAGTTGATTGGATTTACTCACTCATGTGTTCTTTTATATTCGCTTGGCAAACAGCCCGGCTCAGCTCTGCTGGCAGGTAAAGTTTCCCGCAGCACAACACACAATGTGTTGGCGGCTTTTTGCACCGGCTTTTTGGCAAGATTCTGACGATGGTGTTCTCAGAGCAATTAGCAATGAGTCATGCAAACGGAAGGTCCTGTCTGTTAAACAGCTCAGTGCTGATATGTAATTAAAGCGTGTGATTCTGTGCCTTTAGCGACAATAATAACTGCAAATGGAAAAAAATTATGACTGAATACGAATGGTGTTCCAATTGCCCCGCCCACATTTGTCATTGGCTGGGCGAACAGATAGCCCCACCCCAATCGCACACTACTGGTTGAGTCAGTGTTTGTTGATGTTTCTTTTTTCACTTCTGCTGACTGAGCCTTTTTTAAAAATCCATAATTTGTTTATAATATTTCTTTAACAAAACCAAAAAATGAGCAACACTAAGCAACATCAGAATATTTAGAAATAGACAAACAACATTTAAAAAAACTTTTTGAGAAAAAAAACGTTCTATGATGCAAAAAACAAAGAAAAGAGAATAAGAAAGTATTGCTAACATTTCAATTAAGTCGTGAAAAATTGTCAGAATGCTCAAAACATCCAGTTTCCTAATGTTTTAAAAAATTTTAAAAAGTTTTGCAAGAATTACAGACGTTACTTTTGACTTTTCCCTGAACATTCTGAAACAAGTAACATTCATTGTCAAAAAGGACATCAAAAATTATATATTAATATTTTAATATATATTATTTCACTTGCATAGATCTTTTACCAACATGTCTTGATCAAAATGAATATAAATATATATAATTTTACAATCCACATACTAACCACACTCAGATATGTACACCCACACAGTTATAATACAGTTCACATGAGTTCGCCTTTTGTCTGCAGAAGCAGAAAATATGTATTTGCTTTATAAGACAAAACTTATGAAAAAACGGTATTACTGCTGCTTTAGAACATAGACTTGTGAATCTGTTAGAATCGATAGAATCCTTGATTCATATTTGGATAGATTCATTCATGCATTCCTAGTTTTGACTCCTCCTCCTCTTCTGTAAAGCAGTGCAGCATGATCCCACCCCCTTTGTTGCATGTTCCCTGGGGCGGGGTTTATATGTAAATTTCTGACTTTGTGATGTCACCAACCTAGGAAGTAGCTTGTTGTAATTCCTACGAGACATTTAACTTTCTCTGTCTCTGTATATCTCCATTTGTGTTAAACTTTCAGTGCTGTAACTTAGTAGATATTGTTTATGCTCTGACACAAAAAAAAGTGAAATCACCATTGACCACCCCTTTAAAACTAGGTCATCAGAACACCTACTATATATATAAAGCTGCTTGAGAAGAATGAAATGCAGATGTTTATTCATTAGTGTTTCAGAGCAATTCTGGGAAGGTGGAGCAGGCCTGGGCTGAAGCGTTGTCTCTCTCTCTCTCTCTCTGTGTGTTTAGAGTGAGAGAAATGAGAGTCAGACAGCATCAGATGTTTGAGCGTGTGAGTAAACAGCAGCTCCTGCAGGACTCCGTCAGACGATGCTCATTTCAGGGGTTTTATGGGCTGCTGAACCTCTGGAGAACGACTGTCACAGTCTCTGTCTGACGCTCTTCAACACTCTCATCCCTGCAGACACTGTCTCTCTCGCTCCGCCGTTTATCCTCCATCTCTCCGAGCCTGTCTTCTTCTCTGCTTTTGCCTATTCTTCACTTTGCACTTTCTTATTGATTTATAGACAGTGAAATCAGCTGTGAATGGTGTTGAAGAGTGACAGAAATGTTAAATGAGATTAAACTCAAATATTTCCAAACTGCAAATGTATTTAATAAAAACGTCATGTTTGACGTATCAATATGTGTGCTATGTATATTTATTATGTATATATAAATACACATACATGCATTTTTACAAAATGTCATCGTTAAAATTACACTTATTTTGTTACAGTCTATATATTTCAGAAATAAAAATGTTTATATATTCAATATATTTATTTATAATAGAAATTATATGTATATAAATATGTAAATAAAAACAAATATTTCAATGTATTGTGGCAAAATCTGTATAATCAATCATTTGGCAGCGCTTATATATTTCTTTTCATTGCATGAAATACTTTATATTAAGTATTTATATTAACAGCGCTTTTTGGTAAATAAAGTGTTACACTTTTTATTATTTACATAAATTGTGGTTGGTGTCCAGAATGTTAGACTTTATATTAAGTGTGCAGTTCCTGAGGAGTTACCATGTATATACACTGGTATTACAGAGGTGCACCGACTCCACCCACTTTACATCTCCCTACACCCACCCAACTCCACCCCCTGATCCCCCCCTGCTCCAGTTACTCTTACACATACTGCTGATACTAAATACAGCTCTGTAATTCTGTAACATGACTACTTAGTGAAGTGTTGTCACCCATGTCCTGTTACACATTAGTACTCACACACACCATTCTGAGGGGTGTTACATGTGTGTAGTTACAGTAATATTACAGCTGTAGATGTACCAGTGTGTACTGTGGTTACACACTACATACACATCTAGTTACTATGTGAGTACACAGGTATTAGAGACACTTCATACAAAGTGGGACCAATTATTTTTATTAAATACATACTTTATATTATTTTATTTATTTATAAAAAGCTGTTTTTGTCATATACATAATCTGTAACAAACTTGAGTAACAATTTCTGCTAGCATCATTTAAAAGCAGACTACAACAGTCATGAATTACACACAAAAATAGCACATCAACACCAACTGATTGCATAAATGTTGTTGGAATATCTTGAATTTGGGTCTGCACCTCATTAAATGTAATGCACACATCAAACAAATAGTGTTATGATATTTTGATGGTTTTCTTAATGCTTGTTTTGTTTGGAACAGAGCCGCTTAAAGATTCCTTTGCTTTGTGTTCTGCAGAAGATTCAGAGTCTTCCTAGTTTGGAGTGACATGACGGTGAGTAAATGATGACAGAATTTTATTTGGGGATAAACTAAGACTCTTCTCCACAATATTTGCTTCTTAAATCACATTATAAAGCTCCGAGAGAGGCTGACTGTCATTCCTGAGCAGTAATCAAACCTCACATGATGGATGGATTATGAGATTATAGTTAAAAACAAGCCAGCAGAGCAGATCTGTGCTATTAATACATCTGTCACTCAATTACCAGCTCAACGCCGCAGTCTGGAGATGCTTATTATTTTATATATCATTTTCCCATTACCACATCAGCTCACACTTCACCTGAGCTTTAACTCCGAGGGGTTTTATAACCATCGAGGAAAGACATCAATGTTTCTTTAATATCCAGCAGAGAGAATCACAGCTAACAAACACAGTATATTATTAGATTGTTTTGCTAACATTGGCATGAAGTTATGAAAATATAATTTCTGAATGTTCATCTGTTTTTTTCAGTGTTTTAAAAAATGTGTTTATCTTGGTTATGTGAACATCAAGGAACAAACATATAGAAGCTGTTTCTGAAACTAAAGAAAAAAAGACAATTCTGACTGGCAGTTTCCCAAACTAGACTTTCTTCATACATTCTGCAAAACGGAAAAAACGTACCTATACTGCGGGTTCCAGCTGAACTGAACACTAGAGGTGTCACGCTCCAGCGTCTTATGTTTGTTTTCATTCATGGACTCATTCACACCAACTCATGGCCCCGCCCCGCTCGTTTGTTGTCATGGTTTCATTGTTGTCTCCGCCCAGTTACATGTGTAAAGTCCCCGGATGTCTTTGTGTTAGCCCGGATCATTGTTTTTGTGTTTTGCTGTCAACCCTAGTATATTAATTCGTGCTCTCGTTTATTGTTGTTCATTATGGATCTATCGTTTCTGCTCTCCTTGGATCTAAGCATTTGTCTCGCCCCTCGGACTTTGTTTACTGTTGTTTTACCGACCCACGCTGCGTTTCTGGACCAGTCTACTGTCTTTGCCAATGCTGTACCTGTCTGCTGATTATCGACCCTGTCTGTCTCACTCCGTGTTCCATTAAAACAGTTGCACTTGAATCCAAACGCCTCTCCCCTCATCGGTACAAGAGGCAGTAAAACTCCCACAACTTTTATTCACACAAAAGTATGATTTACAGGTACATTTGTGATTATTAAAGGCGCTATTAGTTGCAGAATGTTATGTTATGACTTCAAAACATCCTGCACGATTCAAAAAATGATACTTTTCAACATTGTTGTCACAGTTTTTCCAGGTCAGTAGGTTTACTCGGTAGCTCACATGAGCTCACGCTGTACTTGTACAAAGCTCCGTGTAAAACAGCTCAAGTCAGCGTAAATGATGACGGTGGTTGTAAATGCCTGCTATCTCTTGTGTTTTATTGACAGATGGTAGGTTTAAGTGCAGGGGTTGGGTTACGTGCTCATAAATATGTAAATAACGTTGTTTAAATAAAACTGTTTTGACTCTGAATGAATGTATTCTTAATGTTACTTCATGTAACGTTCTGAGAATGTTTCCAGTGAGACAGATATGTGTCTTTATCAGCTCTTTATTCTTTATTTATTTTATCAGATCTTTATTTAAAGCTCTATAGTCCATCTGTGACAGGACTAGGACAGTTTCTGCAGATGGACAGATGATTCCCATTCACTCTTGTGCTTCTCATGAAAGGAAATTCTTTTCGAAATGATCTCTTTACCTGTCAAGAGGTTAGAAAAACCAACAGATATATTGCTAAAGCTCCTCTCCACAGGTCTGCAGCGTCGCTACACAGAGCGCGGCATTTCATCAAACCGCCTATTATGAATAAGCAGTAAATATGGAGAAGCTCTTCTTTGACCTGAAAGGTGTTGGAGCTGAAGCCGGGCCGTCACGTGTCTCTCGGTCCAAGTCTGCTTACGCTTGACCTTATCAGCCACTGCACACATGTGGCCTTAACGGACTTAATTAAGCACGGAGTGATAGATTTACCTGTCACGCTCGGCTTCAGGTCACCCCAAAGTTTATCTGTGCCCTTATGAGGGAGATTATTGCTCTGGTTACATTTAGGAAGTGGAACAAGTCTTTGAGGCTGTGAAGCATTGAGGACAAAGAGCAGAAAATACAGAAGAGAGATACAAAACAGAATGAGACACTAAAAAGGCAAAGCATTAGCAATTTAAATTATTATATATAAATAAAGAAAAGGTTGGTAACTTGATCTTGTTGCTAGTGGCCAAAATAACATTTCGGATTTTTGTTTTTGAAATGACTAAATCAACTTAAACTAATAAATAAAGATTAATAAAAGCAGTGAAAAATGAAAAAAAAGTTAGTAAAATCAACAAAGTTTAACAACAAACCAACATTAATAGTAATAAAAACTACAAAGTAACAAAATTACAAAAATTCTGAACATTAATGTACTATATAGAGCAAAAGAACTGCGAAATTATTAATAAATGACAAAAATGAGCATAAAAAACTATTTATATATATAGACAAATTAAAATAGTAACAATACACAAAATAACTAAAAACAATAAAATTAATGAAAAAACATACATTAAACATAAAGAAAATTACTAACTTGAACTTGAACATTAATTAAAAAACAGCAGGTGTGTAACTATATAGGAAAATAAAATGTAATAAAAATGTTAAAAAGGTCATTTTTAATTTAAATTAAATAAAAAATATATTTTTAATAATAAAATATACATAATTACTCAAACTTAAACTAAAATTAAAGTGAAAATATAAAATCAGTTTTATTTGAAGTGTTGAGTATCTTAAAATAACACTTTTGGCCAATTCAGTTTTGTGTTTTGTGTAGTTTTTTAAAGCAATCCCAGAATGCTAATGAAAAAAAATCCAAGAACATATGATTGACGCTAATTATGAATGGATGATTCTCCTCAATATTTGTGTGTGCTTTCATGCTTTTTTTAGGCTGTGGGTAATTAAGTGAGTTAAGCAATTGCTAAATCATTATGAGACATACTGCTTGCGATGTCCTTCATTTGTAGGTTGCTTTGAATAAAAGCATTTAATAAATGGGCAAATTAAAAACACAGTTGTGTGGCATATTAAATTAATCTGGAAATATTAACCCATGCAGGTGTAAAATGAGTGACTTTAAATGAATAACTAAAGTTGCTATTTATAGGCAAATGTGTGTTTAGTTCTATATTTAAACAGAACTGGATTGTTTTAACAGCATTTTTACAATATGGTGGAAATAAACTGAGTTGCATCATGTATTTCTGTGCATCGTTGCCCATGAAGAGCATTTCAGATGCAAGATTGAGCTTTGCACTAAACACTTATAAACAAGTGCATGACTCTTAATGCTTTCTGTAGTTTTCAGAAGGGTTCAAGTGCTTGAATTCGATTTGTCAAGTGTGTTTGTGTGTGTTCAGAAGTGTTGAAGCGAAGCGGCTCTCACTCGCTGTCCATCAGAGCTTCAGGAGACTTCAGCAAAGACAACCATTTGCACGCTCTGCTTAGACTTAGGTTAAACGTGGAAAACTCTGGATCCCTTTTGTTAATTTTGCAGCCCTGAAACATGATTATGAGCCACTAAGAATAGAGAAGCTTATGAGATCTTTACTAATAAAGCGGTGTTCTTCAGGTTCAGATGATGAATGAAGTTCATGTGAAATCACCATTGACTTTATTTGCTTCTTTAATGCACGTTTTTGCTGTTGTTGTGCACGATTCACTGGTGCACAGTTTGTTGTCATCGTTTTTCATCAAAATCTAATAACTCGCTCTATTCAAGTTTTTCAGCTCCCTCCCATCCAGCATTTTATTTACTTTATCCAGTTTTATTTGTTATTTAACTTGCAATGCCCTCGATTGGGTTATTACAGCTTACAAACTGAAAATAAATATAAGACTAAAATAAATATATATAAAAAACGTAATTTTATATAAAAATTGGTAAAATATTTAAGAATATTTTAATAAAATATTTTTTATTAAAAAAATTATGTTGCAATATATACATGTGTGTATTTATATAATTTATATATAATTTTCAATAAAATTTGTAAAAAGTTTTTACATAGATTTTATGTAAAAAATTATGTTGCTAATTATAGATATATAAAATTTTAAATAGAATTTGTAAAAAATGTTTTGAATTTGTAAATAATTAAATATTTTATATAAAAAAATAAATTTCAAGTCAAAATTTCTTGTTTGCCTTTAAATTTTACAAAAAAGTAATAATGAAAATGGCTAAATTTATCAAAATAACTAAAACTAACTAAAATAAAAATGAGAACAAGAAACATAAAAACAAAAATATTAAAATATTTACAAATAAATAAACAATTTAAAATGTCTTATTTTATGTAATTTAATAGTGTAAATAAAAAAATAAAATGAAAATGAATAAAAATTTAATAAAAATGAAATGTTTAATATATATAGAATAAAATCTTATTACTTTATTTTATCCTATTACAAATGGCAAAAACACAGTAGAATTACTACAGCAAAAATGAAAATACGAATACAAACACATTGAAAATATCTATACAAAAACTATAATAGCATCTCATGCTGAAAATAACACTCAAATGTACATTACATTGACTTTACAATGGCCCAACATTTTCAGATTTAAAGCTGGAATTTGTTATTTTCAGTTTAGTTAAATGCAGAATAGCATTATC